>JASFDF010000037.1:0-114303 GCA_036937115.1 Nidularia sp. FH-822889
CACTCCAGGACTCAGCCTTAGCTTGTCTTGCTCATTGCAAGTGTTGAACTGCTCTGCTGCTCTTCCCACTTCAACATATAGATTCTCTGAGACAAGGTATACATGTTTACTAAGTTGCCTTGACTGATGATTACTAGGATTATCCAATTAGTGACTTGAATATCATTTAGGGTGAAATTAGAATATTGATGGACACTTAGCAAGGATGCCAGCAGCAGCACACCACCCAGGCCTTAGTCCTCCTGGAGGGGCCCACTGTCACAGCTATGATTTCTTCTGACTTCTTCTGACAATTTCCAACTCTGTGTTACAATTTTGTGCTATTTTTCTGACTGTCAGACACACAAAAAATACACTCTATATGTCATGAACATGCTTTCCAGGATATAGGCTAGAGTTCCAGACAGATAGGATATGTGCAGTTGCCAGGGAGAGACACTAGAGACTCCAGGAATATCTCTGGGAAACGTGTTTGAGTGCTACCAAAGGAAAGAGTCAAGATGGGTGATGGTTTCAGCTTATGTGCTGTGCCTCCTTCATTCCTAATACCCAATTTACAGATAAGGTGAGTGGTAAGATCCAGGTATAGTGATGACTGATACTCAACTTCCTGACCAAAGATTTGGTCAGGAGGGATCTCTGGAGACTGGAGATCTTGTTGAGTGCAAAGTACGACAACAAGAAGAGTAGGAATGAGCACTGTATTGCTAGTGGAGATATGACCAGCTCAAGTCTGGGGTTCTGAGTACAAACAATGTAACTAAATACTACCCAACTCATGTACTATACATGTACTACTCATGGCCTGTGCATGTAAGTAACAATCAATCATAAAAAGAATGTAGCCTTGTGTCATCCTCATGGGCACAGTCACCTCATGGTATCCATGCAGTGTCCACAAGCTATCCCTAAGATTAGATATTCCTGTGATAAATCCAAAAGATCAGATAAGATAATGATGGATGCCAAAAGAAAAGGCAAATTCATGACACTGACATTTCTGCCCATTTCCATTCATTGTTAATCTCTGAACTATTGTTTTTATTATTTGATGCTCACAATACAATTACTGTTTCTAAGTACACTGTCATATCCCTATACAGTGCAGCATACACCATCCCTGGACCCTTCACAATCAATCCCAACACTCTCCCAACTTCCTGCTCATCTCCAGTGTTTACTCAGGTTTACTCTGGTCCATTTCCATTTTTGTACTTACTCTGTTTCTGCCACACATATTATACCTTTTGTAGTATATATCTTTGTGTTAACATTCAGTTCATATCCCTTAGTCTTTGTCATATGCTCCCTTTCTTATAACCCACTTACTTCTCCATCTTACTAGTATGTTTTAAGTACTTGTAAATTTACTCTGGTTCTCTAGTATTTAAGTACTTCAAATGTACCATAATACTTCATTTTGTTAATTATATTTGTCTCTCCACTTCTCTCAGTGGTTAAAGCTACCCCTAAACACCCTCAACCATCTCTACTTTTTATTATCTCTTTTGTCATCATACTTTGTGCTCAACAAGATCTCCAGTCTCTGGAGATCCCTCCTGACCAAATCTTCAGTCAGGAAGTTGAGTATCAATTGTCACTATATCTGGAATAACACACTCCCATTATCTGTATATTGGGTGTTAGGAACAAAGAAGGTGCAGCACATAAGCTGAAGCCATTGCCCATCTTGCCCATCTCTCTTTGGTAGTGCCTGAACATGTTTACAGAGATATAATTGGAGTCTCCAGTATCTCTCCCTACCATTTTATCTATCTGCACAGAACCTCTAGGCTATACCCTGGAATTGAGTTCATGACATAAACTTCCACTCAGTTATGTTTCTGCTCTTGCTTCTGCTACCTTTATTATGTGTCAAGAATCTCTATTATTCCTGTATCCGTAGTATTGCTACTTCTGCTTTTATTATTACAATTAGCAATACCCATATTTAATTAACTTTATTCTGTACTATAGTCTCCAATCTGAATATTGACTAAGATCATCCCTAGTCTCCTGACTAAATCTACCACTAGTCTCTCTGATTCACTTCTGACCTTCTGACCCCCTTCTGACTTCCCTTCTAGTTAACTAATGTTAACTAGTCTTATCTCACCCTTGACACCAGACTTGACTCTAGTCATCAATATCCCTTGCTCATCTCTGATGATCTTCTGACATCCTGTGACCTTCTTCTGACATGTGGACCATGCATAAGTTAGAACCCAAGAGAACTGGAAGGGTGCAGCACATAAGCTGAGGCTGACAGTTCTTATTATTTTAGTGTTACAGTTGGAAATCCTTCCAACATTACTTCCAACATTTTCCAATATAGTGCTATTGTAGCCCTTGACCTCTAGTTCCTAAACTACATTTAGGAATGAGATCTGGCACCCAATGATTTAATTTCTCTGCTGCAAATGTACCAACATGAGTTCAAACCATGAAACTATAAGCACTATGTAATATTGTCCTTTGTTCACAGTAATATGAAACTTGTCAGATGAACCTGGACTTCAGAGATTTCAGCCTGGTTCCATTGCATACAGTCATCCACTGGCAAGTGCTTTGTGATCACACTCACAGTCCCAATCCTGCACCATTTTGGCCCATTCTTTTTTCCAAATCATCCCTTGCATATCAACTGTAGGTTTATGTAGTTTATTGGATATAAAAATTATTGTTAAACCTGTAAAAATTACTGTGAAAATTACCTAAATTCCAATATTTTGAACAATACTTGAAAAGTATGGGAGATATTGCTGTGAAATTTGTCTATAAAGAAGCTATTTTTGCACACTGTTAGATGGGTATATACATATATCAAGTCTATTTTGTAAATCTATTATTGTGGTGGAATAGATTTGATTGATTGAATACAGACAGCTCTCTCCTGTTCTGCTGCCATGCTTAAACTGAATCTTGCACTTTATGCTATCATTCTGATGCATGGAAGAGCAAAATCAAAGAGTTTACATGTCAAGAGGAGGTGAACAAGAAGGGGAAACTGTGGGAAGTTACAAAATAGAGAGCCAAGGCAGAGAGATATCAAATCCAGCCAAAATGGGAGAAATTAGCAGGGCCTATACCACATCCTAAGCTGGAGGATATCCTTGGGGGTGCCTCCGACAATGATAGCAATGAGTCAAGCTGGAACGATGAGGATGATGATGTTAATTTGCCCAGTTGGACCTATTGATATGGCCGCTTCAGGGACATCTGGCACTGGGCGGTTTTGGCTAAAAATGGATTAGAGTTGAGACTCACCTAAACGTCACCAGTTTTCTCACTCGTGCAGCCTGATGACGCCGTAATTTTTGTGTAGACAATGAGAAGGTATTGTAAATGTATGTATAACTTAATTGCAGAAATATTTCTAAAAAAATAGTCAGGACTCCGTTGAGTAAAAATCCCTAGCGCTGGGCGGTGGATGACTGTACCTGGCAGCCACAAAGAATCCGGATCAGATCCTCACTAAGCGACCCTTCGCAAGCATTTTTACACAGGCTTTAAATAGTGTGAACATTCTGTCGGTTTCAGTGAAGACGACCCCTCCCGTACCCTTTCCCACTGGCACTAGCCAAAGCTGTTCTCAGTATCGCTATGTTATGCCTTAGTGAGTTCAGTTCATTATTGAAGTTTTAGTATTTGATATTTATCCATTATTCGAAGACCGGACCTTTGGTCAGCATTACTATCATATAGAATATGTCATACAGTTCATTCATCTGACTGAGTGCATTGTGCACACGTTAATAGTTATTCGGTTCAATACTCAACTTTTTGTTATTTGGGAGTTTGTTAATTCAACTTCATAAGGTTTTATCTTTTCTTTCAACTCCATGCTCGATTCACTAGCAACTACGTAGATGGTTATTTCTCGGTTTACTACTTGAAAGAGAAAAGATTTATTTTGATCGTAGGTGGGATTTTTTCTGCGTCATGGCTAATATAAAGCTTTGCATTGGTTGACTCTATTATTTTGTCAGTCTTCCTTACCTTCCTGGTGGAAATTTTGCAAACTATCTTTATAACCCATACAACATATATGATACTAGTAGCGGGGTATGGCAATCTTCAATACATTATCAAAACACCATGGTCCTCGTGGTTGACGCCGTTGCTTAATGGGCTCAGTAAGTTATATAACCCTGGGGATGATCACTCAAATATCTTTTTAATCACGGCTGTTCAAACCAGCCGCTTGTACGGTCCAACTCTTCTTTGGGTGGTTTGTCCAGATTTATTATTAAATCATCTTCCTGTTTTCTAATTCGATTTTTATAGGCGCATATGGATTTTCAGAGACACTGTAATTGCCCGTGGTGTTGCTCTCGGTATTGTAACGGTGCGTTGGTCTGTAAGTGCAATTAGAGTCTTGTTCGCTTACAAATCTTAGTTAGCAGTAGCTTAATGTGGTGTTTGGGCCACCATCTCCATACAGGTGCGTACCGTGTTACTCTGGAATATACCGATTCAGATGAAGCATATAGTTCTTCCTCCTTGGTCGTAATCCAGCGTTACTATTCACACTGTAGAACACAATTACGGTATGGATTGATCCTTCAGTACTCGATGCTTCGCATTGTTGACATCGCACGTAACTATTGCGGACTTGGTCTCAGCTTTGCATGCGATTTTGTTATGGCGGGAGCCCTGGTCATATTGGTACGTGTAACGCAACTAGCTTATGTATTCGTCCTTATGTATTGATTTCGAATAGCTTCTGAACTCCAAGAACAAAACATCATTCAAGGGCTCTAAGAATATTCTCAATGCTCTAATATCCAGTACCATCGAAACGGGAGCTATCACAGCATTCGTAGCCCTTGTGCAGTTGACGCTATTTCTTGCTTATCCTGCTAGCTTTGCTTATGTTTGTTTGTAGGAGTTCCATCATTTTGATGCTCAGATGTCTACTTAACTAGAATTCTGTAACAGGGAATACATACTGGGACGATTGTCGGTCGTTAAAATTCAAACTGATTCAGATGCTTATTCATTTATTTTCTCTAGATTTGCAAATGTTCTTCTAGCAACGTTAAATGGTCATCATCGGATGCGCACTATGGGGAAGGAACACGGCGCCGCGCGATGGGAGTCACCTGAACTAGAGTCCGTTAGGTTTCATGCATTTTCGAAATCTAATGTTGGGGAGCCGCGAAGTCGTGATTCAACAGGTATTATTCTTAGCAGCGAAGTCGAAGTGCAAAATCACAAAAACAATGTGACTCGCCCTCTTCCTCAAGCTCTATCCACGACTCACGTAAATCAATAGCAGTTGGAAGGCTCAGCAAAACAATATCCACTCTGCATGGGTTGAGATCGCCATCGCGGATTTAAGGTAGTACTTATGCACAAGTTAAACATTATTACAATAGACATTGGCCGACGTCGGGAACTCTGCCTCTTTAAATATCTCTAGAGTACATGTTAACATTTAAATGCACTGGTAAGGAAATATACATACTCCTCATTGCTTGTTGCACGGATTAAGGATTCCGCTGACATCGATCTGGGCTTAAAAAGACACTCAAATGGCGCAGGGAACCTAACAAAACAATTAACAGAGACAAGAGTGAGGAATGTAACCAAGCGTACACAATTAATCCTGGACGACAATCATCTGAAGGTTCAATGACATTTCCTTCTTGATCTATTGGCTTCTCGATGTCGAATACTGCTAGTATCGAAGCTAAAGTGATCCACATAGCTGATGTCGCTAAGAATCGTCCAGGACAAATCCTATATAAAAAATTTAGGTGACTCTAATTGACAGCCCAGATCTTGCGGAGTAAACCAACCTTCGGCCGAATCCAAACGCAGCTGAGGTCGGGTCTCTGACTTCATGGTTGAGTTTGCCGTCTTTCATGAATCGATCAGGATTGAAAACAAAAGGATCTGGATATTCGTTTTCGTCATGAAGCATAGCCCTAGGAGAATGCGGACGTTGGTCTAAGTTAAAGTTCATATTTAATTACTGTTAGTACTCACCACGAGTTTGGAACGATGACAGATTCTGCTGGAATTCGATACCCTTTATATTCATCATCTTCGTGAATGTAATGAGGGATGGCTACTCGTTCATGCAGCAAGGTAAATAGTTTTATAAAGTTAAATTTTAAAATGCAACACACCGAGTGGTGTGACTTCTCTCCATCTAAGAGCCTCCTTAACAATTGCGTGAATGTAAGGCAAGGAATCTTCGTCCTCAAAGTCGGGAAGTTGGCCTGGTTTCACCACAGAGTCAATCTCTTTATGTGCCTTTCTCACCACTTCGGGATTCTGGAGCAGACCAAGGATACAGAAGGTTAATGCAGCGGTAGTCTTTGCATTAAAAGATTTTCAGTGGTGTGAATGTAGCATATCATGGGCAAATGGCTCACAGTATCTGATCCAGCTACATAGAGATAACGAAGTTTAAAAAGTTTGCTTGTCCCCACACGAAGAAATGAAAAGACTAACCTGCATACATGGTCCCTGCTACACACTTAATATTTTCCTCATTATACGCAGAATCATGACCCTCATTCATGATATCTAAACTTTGCGTAACGAATGACGGTTTTGCTGTGCCGTTTTCCTAAAAAAAGGTCAAATAGGGATTAAAAGAGTAGCGTAGTACAAAAGATAACGAACAATTTTTTGTTTGGTGACTTCATACGGAACTTCAATCATCTTCAGAGCCGCATCTCTCCATACGCTTGCTTTGCGTTTGAACTCTGCACCAGGCACCCAGTCAGGTACATACTTCAAGGCCGGGATAACGTCGACAAGGTAAGAACCCGGCGCAACGGAACCCAGTGGCTGCATTCCGTCTTCGGCCAGCTTAACATATGGATCATCTTTCGATTCCACATCAAGACCATAGGCAATTGAAATGACAATTTCACCAGTAAGCCTAAAGATATTAGGATAGATCGATGAAGTAATACCCTATAAGCAGATAACATACTTACTGTCGCAGATTGCCGCTGATATCTTCAGAGCTAACTAGCAACCGGCGCAATAAGCTTCGGGCAGCTTTTAGTTCATGCGGCCGAAACTGTCGTGCGGCGGCAGGATGGAAGCTATGATGCATTAATTTTCGGTGTTCACGCCTTTGTTTAGATCTCAGCATTTTTATCGAATAAATGCTCAACTAAGAATTACCAAAGATCACCTGAGTTACACACTTCAGCTCACAGGGCTTGTAGAAGAAGAAAATATATGCTCACCGTATTGCATGAAACCAAAATCAAATTCCCACCCCATCAGCTCATTTATCATAGGCATTCTTGCTCTGATAATAATTCGCCGTGCTTCCCCGTTAACTTCGATAAGGGGAAAAGGGATGAAAGAAATCCATTTACCTGCTGGAATACTTTGATGAGCGTTTTTCTAGTAGATCCCATGCAGCCTCATAAGTATCAAGCACAATGATGGACGTTCCGGCGACATTCAGGTACAGTATATCTGTATCTAAATGGCGAGGGTGAGCACGCGAAATGATAGTATCAGGAATGACGTGAAATACCGAGATCTTTGCACCATTCGTGATAGGTTTTCCACGCAAAGTCAGCAGGCATATCCAAGAGATTTCCGATAATAGGTTTCTGTCGAGGTCCAGGAGGGAGAGGGAGATTGGATAGCGGGTTACTGCGTAGCTTTCGCACATAGAGATAACCAATGAAGGAAATGCAGAGAAAGGCCAAAACACCATTAGACTGGGACATGGCTGTGCGCTTGGAGGAGTTGCAGAATGTGGTACCTGGTTTTCAATGACAGAAGGTTATATACCAGCGACGATCCAGTCTTCGGTTATCGCCGACTACTAACTATAAGAAGAACGACAGAATACATAAACACTTCATTGGAGCTCGCTTCTCACATGGCATCTGACAGAGCCGAAGGAGACCGAATGATATGTCGAAAGCGCTAGTCTGCATTACTGCTAGCTCCAATTTTAGTCACGCACTGAGCCATGGCAGAAAAAGGATTGAAATAATACCCCGTATTCTCGCGAACGCACCGAAAAATTCCAGACAGAAGGTAAATTTTGATTTATTGTGGATTGATGGCCAGATTTGGAGCCGCGATTTAGCAATGAAGACATTGTATCACTAGCTTCATTATTTATTATGCAGGTGAGCATCGTAACTGAACTAAGGACTAACATGGATGCGACCGGGCCTTATCCAAATCCAGAAAGCGGATAACCCTGAATTTGGTTTAGACATGGATAAATCAGTACGGATTGGATTAATCCAACTTCATCCACTTGAACAAAAATTCAAATTTTAGTTGGAGGAGACATAGATTTATTGTAGCTTTCTATTGGTGTCAAAGAAAAGATTCAAAACTCACACTCAGGTGTAAGGAAGAATAACGCTGCACCATAATGAAGTGAATTAATCATTTGGTTAATGGTTGGTAATATATCGGGACTCAGGCTTAGCTCAGCAACGGCGACCCTTTTCACGGTAACTAAACAGCTTCGGCCGTCGATCGGGCAGGATTTTGGGGTCTCCCAAAAAGAATTCAGAACATAGAACATGGAACACTCCGCTTATGTTTTGCGAGCAAGAAAATTAGAGGACCTACACTAGAGATGGAGATGAACACGGTGACGATTTTTATTCGTATCATACGGTAGCATATTGAGCTGGAAGAAAATTTAATCCAGTTATCCGTGGATATCGAGACTTTTTATTAAATAACCGGATTTACGTGATCTATGTTAGTTTCTAAACTGAACGCATCCATCGCCGAATTTTGCCTGTGTGCTCTTCAAAAATGTCAGGCCGAACGAAATATGGGACATGGAATTCATAGCATGAATACCAATGACAATGTCGCGAATGAAAGAAATGTGGAATGAACGATGCCGGATCTGACGAAGTTCAAAACGACCATGTGACTCGGATGTTGTAGCTATATATGCAAATGAATATATACCCTCTGGGTGTTCAAGGACTCTTAGAAAGTATTTCATGATAGTACCCAACCTCCATCAATTGAGACATAAAGGAATGTACCTTCATAAGAAAAATAAACGAATTAGAAGAAACAAATCAGAACTCCCAGTTGGCCCTAAGATAATAATAATTCGCATCAGTATATAATCTTTACATCTCGGATACCATACTGGCAATATCGGCGGGCATGCCATTGTGTCCTACGGCAGTTTTTTGCGACAGCTTGTCAAACAATGAGTGCCCACAGCAAGTAAATTGTGAAAATGACTCATACCGATTGATAGAATCATTCCACGCTACCAGCTGCTTCCCCCGTAGCAACCACTAAAGCAACATTTATCAGGGAAGACAGTAGGCGAAGAATCATTATGAGCACGAACTGGCTGGGGTGTCAATTCCTCCTAATTAAATTTGTGACAAAAATCCTCGAAGCCCCACATATAAATGAGACGAACCTGGAGCATAGGCATTCACTGTAATTCCATAGCTTCCGAATTCTTTCGGTATTTCAGGCTTGGAAGTGAGAAAAACGCCCTAATATCTTCCACAATAGACTCTTTTACCAAAGCACTGTGTTAAACCACGAATTGCACATTTTGTAGCGCTATAGGCGCATACCATTGGGCCACCTGAGAGACGGGAAAGTGTCACTATTCAGGAAAGCAGCAAAAGGCGAAAGTGAACATACCTTCCTTTCCAGCAGCGGAAGATGCCTCAATAATCCACCTACCTCCGCCTTGTTAATCATCTACTCTACAGCGTATTTGTAACACAAGAACGTTCCGCGAATATTGACCGCGGAGAGTCGATCCAACTCCTCGACAGTAACTATTACAGTAGAGTATGAAATGAGGATGGATAACTACACCATTTCACGAGAACTACTTACTCGATAAGGTCGGTCTGAATGACATAACTCCAGCGTTAGCTACCATCTACACGTGAAACCAGGTAAATGTGGTTAAAATCTATTGGAACACAATTCGACGTACCACATCGAGTCGGCCGAATTCAGCAACCAATTTTTCCACCATTCCTGATACATCCGCCTCAATGGACACATCGCCGACAAGAATGAGTGCCTTGCGCCTCTTCTCGGCTATCTCAGCGCTGAGGGCGTCAAGAAGATGTTTCTAAAAAGGAAGGTCGTTAATTCAAACATCGTACCCATCATCTGCGAGGCGAAGGGCAACTCCCCTCCCAATACCTTGAGCAGCACCTGTTACAAAATACTCAGGATGGCCCAGCGAAGTTTAGAAACTCTGATAGCGCTTAGCTAGAAATCAGAAAGATCAATACTGTCTGCGAGTCGTAACAGTACTCACGGAGCAACATGTTATTGTGACTTATGGGTCTTCACCTGCTTTTCTGTGGGCTCCATTATGTATGGTGGGTCCAGGAGCCGGGTCGGAGGAGGTCGGAAGTCGATAAAACAAAGCTACTTGATCCACAAATTTGTGTGAAACATTAGATGCTGACTGATATATGGGGCAGTTTAGCAGTTTAAACCAAATTGTGCTGCGCGTAATGAGCCAGGATCTTGAATCATGAGGCATTATGAGGCTGAGTCGAGCTGGCTGGTGAAGACGTTCAACGAAAAGTACATTGTACCGATCAACCGTGAGAAAACCTTGAGTGATCCGCATCAGTGACGTAATAGGTATATTACGTATCGCGCGACGCTCATCATGGAGCCTACTCGTCAAGGATTTCTCCGTATCGAGCTCGACCCTGAATGCATTCGCCAGAGTCCACTCTCTAATGATAGTGATAAATCTAAGTACTAGTGTTCCTTTCGTAATTCTGGCTTCCTGATGGAGTGCACTTATTATACAGGACGTTATTATAATTACTTACCGAAATGAGGATTGTCAGGGGCTGCAAAGTTCAAACTTCAGTGAGCAACTTACATCGGACACTGGGAACGGGAATCATCCACATTCACTGTATTTTTGTTAGGTCCGGCTAATGATACAGGGTTTAGGAAGCCGCCGATAGCTACACGGAGATAATAGAAAATCATATGTGCCAGTATTTGAAACCAGAACCACGCTCGGTTAGCACTAGCAAGACCCTACATGCACCCACCGTGGGGTTTAAATGCAACCACCAGGATTTTCTGGCATGTCTAATGCCAAATTTGTTTGGAACTATCCAGAAGGCCTCCAGAGACTCCTCCCACCAATCTCTTTCCAAAGTCATGGATTTTACACCGTAGTGAGTTGAGCTTACCTCCTGGTGTTAAAAGGCTTTGATGCTGAATAATCGCTCGACGTACGGGGTCATTTGGTAAGTATCATCTTAACTATAGACTCTCTCTATAGTTTCACTAATTTAGTTCAGTTCTTTGGCTCCATGTTTTACTATCTATTATTCGGTATCCTACTGATCCAACTTGGTGAATGTGATTCTACCTGTATTATGCTTTCGCCTTATTTTATATTGTATAGATGATTACTTCTCTGTATATCATTCGAAAGATAGGAAGCTCATTCAAGTGCTAGGTACGAGTAAGGCTGCTTATTCTCGTGCCGACCCACACGACTGCGCTTTCTACTGACAGTTTATTCTCGGTTTATCTTATCTTCTCTGTGGAAATCATCCAAACAACCATTATAACACGCACGACGTACACAATACTAGTGACAGGATACAGCGATTCCCAATACGGTATGCAAACACCCTAATCCTCGAGACTAACCCTTATGTTTAACGGGATAAGTGAGTTATACCAGCTGAAACATATTTTCCGAATATAAGATGTACACGTTCATTCTTGGCTACTGGTGCCGTTCAACTCTTCTTCGCATGGTTCGTCTGCAGTCTCGTCGCGATTAAGCTCAAACCATCTGATAAATCTCCTTTTAGGCAGATATGGAGTTTCATGAATAATATCATTGCTCACAGCGTAGCGCGATGTGTCGCAGCAGTGCGTTAACCCTGAGTCGTACTTATAGAATTGTGCATTTACAAATCCCAGCTAGCAATGACTCAATGCGGCGGTGGCATTGCTGTCTCCATCCAGGTTTGAATTCTCTTCCTTTTCTGGACACTCACTGATTTTTTTTCATTATTTTTATGCAGTTCTTCCTGATTGGTCGAAATCCTGCTCTTCTGGCCAGACTGAAGAATAAAATCACCGTAAGGACAAGTTGTCAAATATCACGCAGATTTATATGAGTAATAAACCTATCATAATTCTGGGTTAGCATTAGCTTTTCATGTGATTTCATTAATTCAGCGGTAATGGTTACATTGGTAAGGAGTATGCCATTCATCTAATTAAAAGTCGCATTTACGCTTTCATTTATTTTTATTTAGCTTCAATCTAAGAAGGAAGCCCAGTTTCGGAGCTCCCAGGATATTTTTAATGCTCTAATTGCTAGCACCATCGAAACTGGAGCTATCACGGCGTTTGTTGCTCTTCTACAGTTATTTCTCTTCCTCGTACATCCTGCTAGTTTCTCTTACGTTTGCCCATGAGAAATGCAACTATGCCTCTCCACTACGACCACGAGTCCACTAAACAAGTTTAACAGAGAATATCTTTTGGGACGATTGTCTGTGGCCGAAATTTAACCACGATGTATAATACTGAATCATTTTTATCCCAAAGATTCGCCAATGTGCTCATAGCGGTACTAAATAGCCGTAGGAAAATACGTTCTATGGGGGGAAATTTCAGTACTATCGGATTAGATTCGTCTGCGCTTCGCTCCGTGCGATTTCGTACGCTTCAAAAATCAACGACTGTGGCCAGTTCCATTAATGATCCAATTGGTGCTATTATCCAGATCAACGAAGACAGTAAAGAGGATATTCAAATTAATTCGGTTAGTCTTTAACATATAACAAGCTCTATCTTTTCTGACTTCAATAAATAGCAGTTAAAAGGCTCCTTATAGCATTCGATTTGCCTACCCAGCTTTCGCTAATGTTATTCATTTATCCTCCAGAAAATACGAAGGCGGACTATTTCATTGATGTAAATCTTGCTATCGAGATTTAGAGCGAGGTGTGATGGAACACTTGAAGGGTTTCGGTATGCTATGGGTAACCATCAGCGACACTAACTCGAGTATGAAGATGTATCTGAGTCACTGTCCACGAACCATATTAATGCCGATATATACTCGTGGGTAGGCTCTATGACATTGCCGTTCTCGTCTAAAGCTTTCTTAATGTCGAAGACCGCAATTAGCGAGGCCACCGCGATTGAAATAGCCGATAACGCTGTATATCGTCCAGGGCATGTCCTGAAAGAAGACAACGTGATTATCACACTGTGTTGTGTAATTAAATGCTGTGAATAAGTATACATACCTTCTTCCAAATCCAAAACAGGCATGCATTGGATCTCTGATAGATTTGTCAATCATTCCGTTCTTCATAAATCTATCAGGATTAAATGAGAATGGGTCTGGATAAATTTCCTCGTTATGGAGCATAGCCCTGAATAGTTGGCCGATTTGAATAACTCCTGTTAATTCGTTGCATTGGACACGAGGAGTATACTGACCAAGCATTTGGAATAATAATCGATCCGGCTGGAATTTTGTAGCCCTTATAGTAGTCCTCAACCTCAAGGAGACGCGGAACAGCTGTACGACATGATAGTTAAAGCATTGCACAGAAATTTCACGGATACATACCGATTGGTGTGACATCTCGCCATCTCAAAGTCTCTTTGACAATCGCAGTAATGTAGGGAAGTGAATCCAAATCATCGAAGTCAGGTAGTCTTCCGGGTCCAATAATGTTGTCAATTTCCGAACGAGCCCGTTCTAAGACATCAGGTCGTTCTAGAAGACCTAGGATGCACGACGGTATAGCGGAAACTGTCTGTCAATAGCGCGATTATGAGCGTTAAACATAGTTTATTCCATCGATAACCTATCGTGTCCGAACCAGCTGACAGTATATGATTAACAATGAGGGGCACAACTCAAGTGCTAGAGAATGACTACAGACCTGCATACATGGTTCCAGCCGTATCCTGGATAATGTTTTCCTCGTACGCATCATCATTGGTGCCGCTTTCCATCTTCTGCAGACTCAAGGATGTGAAAGACTCGATATGTGTCCCGTTTTCCTGAATTTAGGTAACTGTTTTGAATACATCTCATATAATGAAGCTTACACACTATTTGAAGCTTCGATGCATCGAAGGGAACCTCTATCATCCTTCGAGCCAGCTTCTTCCAGACTTTGGCTTTCCTCTTGAAACCAGCACCAGGCATCCATTCGGGTACGTACTTCAAGACAGGCAATATGTCAACAAGAAAGGTCCCTGGAACAGCAGCTTCTGCTAAAGGGTGTACGCCCTGCTCTGCAGTCTTTATATAAGGATCGTCTTTTGGTTTAACATCGAGCCCGTAAGCAATGGATATGATAGTTTCCCCGGCCATCCTATGAGTTAAATTAGAAGGGGAAATAAAAGCCCATGACGTTCAAAGATTTTAGACTTACTGTCGCAAATTGTCAAGAATATCATCTGGTTTATCCAGAAAGCGTGGAAGTAGTCTACGAGTGGCCCTCAAAATGTTAGGATGGAAACTCCGTGCCGCCGTCGGGTGAAAGGAGTGGTGCATGAGTCTTCGATGCTTGCGCCTGTTTAGTAGGTATATCGTGGAATACACAAAGAACAGTTTACACCAAATTAAAGAATGCGGGCTTACCAGTGGTTACCTCATTGATAAAGTCAATACTGGGCGAGTGTATGGAGCACGAAGTAAATTCACTGTATGGCATGAACGCAAAATTGAATCCCACCCCATCAATTCATTCATCATTGGCATTCTGGCTCTGGCATGGTTTGCCGTCAATACCAACTTTAGTCATGCATTTGCGAGTTTTGGCTTACCTGTCCGAGTATAAAGAAGATCGTTTTTCGAGAAGGTCCGACGCTACTTCGAAAGTGTCCAGAACAATAAACGAAGTTCCGGCCACACTTAGGTGCATGATATTGGTGTCTGGTAATAGTTTTTCAACTTAATTCTGGTCTCAAAGTGTTCAATAACGCACCTAGTTCCCTGCACCACTTATGATAAGTTTTCCATTCGAAAGTTGTTGGCATGTCACGCAGACTTCCATTCAACGGGAGACCTTTCCGAGTAGGCGGAAGAGGTAGGTGTCGGAAAGCATGCTTGCATTGCCGTGTGTAGAAGTAAAGGACGAGAAAGAGTCCAGAAATGCTTGCTATAATGTCGAAAGAGATCATGCCTGATTGACTGAACAGACGTTGGAATCCTAGTTGTATCACGAGCGCTGCACTGGGGTAGTATTTAAGCAGAAAGGTCGAATAGCAGATTCATACTAGCAGCCCGCAACAGGTTACATGTCGGAACCTGAAAATCTGTAGAGAATGTATGGCTTGATCTAATACTCCTGTGCACGGTTTTTGTAGACTATGACCAGGTTGGTCTAGCACCCGTGGCAGTCCAGTTCGAAATGGGCAAATTTCAGGACATTGATAAAAGAATCATGCTGTAAATGGTAAGTACATACATACGTATGAGGCACTGACACACAGCCACTGTTGGTATTACGTCGTCGTTAATTCTTTTGGCAACGTTGGACAACTGTTGGTGGGGTGGCATGTGTGTGCTACAACTACTGCCGTTTGCATAATTCTGTGAACACCGAAATTTCGTTCAATGTGTCACGTGATATTGTTCCCACAGCCAAACAAAGACTATAAGGCTTAGATAAGATTGTCTACCAGTGATGTTTTTCTTGCTGAAATATCTCAACTATGGCGTAGTCATCTTGCCACAAACTATACACATATATTTCTACTTTTCATAGAGAGCTATGATAAGCTCTAGGTCAGTATATTGTACTATATCTGTCTCCTATATTGTACATAGCTCTTCATTGTGCTTGGCATCTGCTTTAGTTCCAGCCTTTTGAGACACCTGCTCTGAAGCAAGAAATTTAAGATCACTGTCATCTAATCACTTGAAAGATTATTGACCATGCCAAATACATGCTGATTTTGTAGAACTACTGAAATGAATCCAACAGAACATTGAGCTTGCTGAGCTATATCCTGCATGATCATTTGATCTTCATAATACCAACTTATGATCCAGTCTTTCAGGCCATTGGAAAGGGCAGGAGGTATCTGAGGTGGTGGGAAGATACAGTGCTGCCTTATCAAAAGCTTATTGCCTTTGTTTGGCTGTGGGAACCACATCACATCACATGTTAAATGAAATTTCGGTGTTCACAGGATTATGCAAACAGCAGTAAGTAGTAGAACATACTGGGTTATGTTCTTCCAGGGTGCAATCAATATCATAGGTAATGATAGCAAAATAAATGAAGGTGGAAGAATATTGACTATGTGAGCTCAGCTGTTCCAAAAGTGCTCTTCTCTTCTTTTTTGAAGCTGTGATGCATAGCCAGTGGGTTCAAGACTCAATGTTCAGAGTAGACTAAGTCTATGAGAGTAGTTGTTACCCCATTGTCACTGTCAGATCAGTGAGAACACCCTGACAGGTGTTGGGCCATCTCAGCTTCTCAAAGAAAAATGTACCTACTGGGCCCTGGCTCCAACACTACTGCCTTTTGCAGAACTTTGTGAAAGTTGCACCATTTAGAAGATAGTCGTGTAGTGAGTGTCTGAGCCAAACAGCTGCTGGTGACAAGTGTTGAGTATTTGAGTACACACTAGGCAGTACTATCCTTTCCAGGGTGTTTGAACTGTTTTTTGTAATTTCAATTTTTTAGTGCCTCCAAATTGCTCTCTCCCTCCACAATTTCACAGGGAGTTTTTTAGTATAGGATTCTCAATTTTGGTGAGAGATTAGCTTATCATAAATGACCTCAAAGCATTTTCAAGGATGAAAGTGCCAAATTATAAGTGACTGAAACAGTGGTAACACACTTGTCACTTACATTTTCCCTCAAAACATCACACTTCATCATGCTTTTGGGCCTCTTGAAAAGATTTTAGAGCATTATGCAGCATCCATTATATGCACTTTGAATCAAGGTGGATATTCAACATATAGATATTGATTGTAAGGTCTCCAGAAAATGTTATAAAATTTCACTTGTTGAAACAATGCCAATGATACAACTTCCAGTTACTTGGGTGTAAATGAGTGAAGCAATATTGAGTGGTGTAAACAAAGTCATAAGTAAAATAAGGAGCTACTAAAGATAGAAAGTAGAACCCCTAAATAAGAAACTAAGGAAAGCAGTGTATACAAAACTAAGTAAATGCAGCTGGAAAGTGAAGTAGATAACAGAGAGGGAGGTGGAGTAAAATAGCAGTGCAACAAGTTTAATGGCTATCAATAATTCCCAATATTACTCAAAGGAGCTGTAGAGATCTGGCCATTGATTCTATCACACTAGGCATTTTTAGACCATCAAATCAAACCTTGACCTCCCATTCTCCTTCCTGGGGGAAATAATGTAATTAGTTATTCATGTCTATTTGAACTCTATGAGTGTATGTAAAACTTTCATGAGGAACAGAAGTCAGTAAAGTGAGGGAGATGCAAATTTCAAATACCTAATCATTTCCAATGCACACTACTCCCTATACAGATGAGTGACAAACTCCATCATTAATATTATTAATGTTCAGCATATGTATATAGTTTATAATGAATAGTGTACTGCCTATCTGGTTTAATCTCTGTTCTTGGTGGGACATCCAGACCTTGCACTGAGTGCTCTTACAAGTTGATAATTGATTTTTAATTCCATCAATATATACTTAATGGCAGCTCAGTCACATCCACCACCTCTTTCATGGGTATTGTCACCAGAAATGTATTGCAGTGTTGGCAAGATTGGCCTCATACACAATCCACTGGGTCACAGTGACTTAGTGTTACAATGCATGACAAATGTGCATTTGGAAACTAGTTGTAGAAAACAGATTGTGAGAATTCCAAACACAGAAATGTATGTAGGGATTGGAATTCCCCATTTGCAGTTTTTGTTCTTCAAGTTTTGAGAGAGTAGTTCCAAAAACATCATTTCAAGCTTATACCATATGGCCAAATAGTGTATAGGTTATATATCAGCAGCTATATTGTAAAGAATAAAAGCACATCAAAGGGTCAGTTTAATCAAAAGGCACTATGCCTCCACCTAACAAGTGAATGCTGCATTTCTTGGGCAATCTTTGGGGCAAATAGAAGGCAACTGATAAGGAAAGATGTGATGAGAACAGGTAGAATGAGCCAGTAAGTCTCTTTGCATGTGCTGTTGTAGACAAATCAGCAGTCATCAGATCTGGGGGCAAATGACACTTGACAGTGCAAGAGAAAACTTGGCATTTTTGGCCATGCACTCACTGAATACATCCAAGAACAGCAAAATCACACCAATATGGAGCCAAGTCACATCAAAGCAAGCACTAGGCATGTTTTTTCCATATGTCATGAGATTAACATTGACATCAAGGCAATGTTACATTTAGTGCCTACACTTTCCAGGTACTTGCTCTCCAAAGTTTTGCATGAAAAAGATGGAGTAGAGTGAGTGAGGATACTGACAGGATCTGCCTCCCAAGCTTATGGAGAAATGTATGACTATGCAGAGATCACACAAATGGAGGCTTGCAGTGCAGTTGACCAGGCCAAGATGTACAAATGCATTGTGGATAGGTTCTCCACAAAGACAACAAGAAAATTGCAAAGCTGGAACCTCACAGCATAGTGGCAGAGTCTAGTAAATCAGTCACATTATAGAGTGGATGGAGGATTGAAGCCTGTGGGTGCACTTATAATGGTAGCACTTTCAAACTGGAGGCAAGAATTTGGACATGCATTTTGTATCTGTTTATTTGAATAGCTGTAGGATGAAAATGGCAAAACCATTACCTACCATAGCCCAATGTCATCTGCCATTGCTAAATTTGGCTGTACCTGCACAGCCACAGAAATGTGGTCACCCCATAGCTTGTGCACAAGGTCCATTTATTATACAGCATTCACTCTAAGGATAATAGAGGCAGTCTGAACACACCTTTTGATGTGGCCATATAATGAAGAAGCAGCAGCATAATTTAAATTATCACCCACTGATCATTGGCTATGTTGTAGGCAAGGTGTTGCTCTCCCAGTACTCCCTCTAATGACTATGGAAGCTCAATGTTACTTCATCATCAAAGCATGTGAATACACAGCACTTGGAACAGCTACTGGAAGAGCAAAGCTTGATTACCAGGCATTTGTCTATGAATGGAATCAGTCTGCTGATGGAAAGGACTGTTTTCATGTCACCATGAAGTTATTTATGCTTCTGAGAAAATTATTTAAGATAAGATAGATCTTTTTCAGGGGAGTTGTGAAATCTTTGCTGGGAATCATCTTCCTTTTCCTGAATTTCTGACTGGATCAGCAAATACCATCTATTGAGCTTCAACCACAACTACAATCAGTCTTAACACTGTAAGTATCCAGAAATTTCTCATCTCCAGAATATTCATAGAAGACTAATTTTAGAAATAACAGGAATGACAGTGAGCATATGTCTGATAATGCTGCTGTGTCTTCAGTGTGTGTGGTTAAGTCTATTTGTGATTGTAATGAAATTTATTATCATTTACAGAATGAATGGGCAGATCAAGCAGCAACATGTTGCTCAAAATTGGAAGAATTAGACAGTGAGAAAATGCTGTCAATGCTTGAAGAAAAATTTCCCAGGAAACAGTAATATTATAAACTGTCTAGAAATATGCACAGTACCTTTCAAGAAGTGTGGGAAATACAGTGGATGCCAGGGTATTGATCATGGACAAATTTTCACTCAAGGCATGAACAGCATTGGTGAATAACTTTGCAGCTTGTATCTCTCATGAAATAAGATAATAGCACATTGAATAGTAGGTTTCTGCATTAAAAATCTATATTTGAGGAATTTCTACTGCATGTCATGGTATTTAGATAATTGGTCTTTTATTTCCTTTTGCTATTGTGTCAAACTCTTCTGTCATCGAATAAATTCACTAGAATTCTCCTATTTTCAGAAAATTTCCCTGGAAAACACCCAGTGGAACGAAAGTTAAACCAAATAAATGATGCAGTCTCAACAACTTCGAAGACAGTTTGTCCTCAGAGGAATAAGGGGGGGAGGGGGAGAGGGATTCCAAAAGGGCAAACAGGTGAGTATCTACAGCAATGGTAGACTCCCTACATACTGTAAGACCTGAAAAAAATATATGAATGCAGTTAACCATAGAAAAGGTAAACTGAATTTATGCAACAAATCGATGTATCGCGAAATGCTCGCAAATTAAGATCCAATATTCCAACGGTGACCAAAGCAGTGATGGCACGTAGAGTATTGCCATTGATCGAGTCTTCTCAATATGCGGATCAGCCTCAGTCTCCAAATCTTGTACTGTAACGAAGTCTCCACCCAGCCTCTACGTAGCAACCTTGCTTATAGGCTATTTATTAATTTGGTTTGGCTTTGGACTACCAAATAATTATTTAAAGAACCATTTGCATAAAAGTGTATTTGTCAACTTTGGAGCAGAGAGTGAGCAACGCGTGAATTGATATCGTGTATAGTACACGAATATTCTAACAAATTACCTATCCAAGAACCGTCCTTGTATAAGCTGAATGAAATCCTCTTCCGCTAAAAAGCTATAATGATCACCATCCACAGGGATTACCCGCGCAAAGGGGAAAACTACTCGTGCACCAAGACCTCCATCATCACCAGGACTTTCTCTGCGGTTTAGTGTGGCAATACCCTCGGAGGCTACGTAAACCTCCACAGGTGCCTTAATGGCTTGCATCCAGCACCGTAAGCGCTCAAAGGACCATTCATTTTTCCCGGCCACGCGTTGGAAAAATTCCTCACCAAATAGAATGTCGAGTGCAGCAAGAGACATAAATTCCAGGACTTTGATGTTCATTTGCACCTCCGATGAGCATGCATGTCCCTGTACTCCTGCTAATAGTTCATTTGCTCGTTTTTTTCGAACAACAGCATCTGGGGAGTTGCCATGGCGCAGCATACTATCAAAACTGGCGAAGAATCTTTGTAAAGCTGCCTTCCGCTGCTCAGGATCTGTGGGATTAAACGTATTTGGGTCGACCAAGTCCAAGTAAATTGTGGGGAAGTGGTCCAGCATTGCAAACTGGAGTATTTCTTCGCCTTGCTCTTCAAGTGACTTCACAATCAAGAGCGTAAGTAAGCTAGATCCACTATATCCAGCAAGTCGGTAAGGTCCGCGAGGTTGTTGCTCCTTTACAACAAAAATTGTCAACAAAGTCCAGCAACCCAAATGAGATGCTCACCTTTATTTTGCTGACGTAGAACTTCACTAAATCGGACAAAGATGTTAATGGTGTCTCCGATGTCATCTGGATCGCCCAGAGAGCCGATCTGAAACGTTCTCGCATGGGCAAAAATTGAGTAATTTTTCCGAGCATGCCTAACAATCATTTATAGCATGAATAACGATAACAAATTTAAGAAGTTTAACTGGATATTTACCGTGGATGCAAATTAGTGGAGGCTCTCCATTTCCTTCTCTTATTTTCAATAATGTGGGTCCGGTGTAGGCGGGCGGCAAACTGAACTCTTTTTCATCATCCGCTCGATTCTCGCCTAGTGTGCCGCTAGGTTGGAGAGAGGATCTAGACACCAGAACAGCTCCGTATATAAAGGAGCTGAGGGTAGAAACCGAAGGAAACATATAGGCAAGATCTGTAGGAATGGCTCTAACACAGGGAGTAGGGACGCTCTTCGAGTGACGAAGTGCGCGAAGAACACTGTTCCGGATTGAGGTCGCGGCCAAACTACGAAGTTGTCAGGCTTTATTAAGGATCGAGGAAAGTAGTTCTACCTGTCAGCACCTATCTCAAATACATCTTGCGTGGCAGACACTTCCTGTCCAAGAACGTTTTTAACTACGGCCTGAATGAACCTAGTGATTTCTCCGAGTTCCCAAACTCGAGGCGGGGAAATCTCAGAGTTGGACGAATCTTCGGCTGCTTTGTAGATATCTTCAATCTCCGGTGCGTAGGAGTTGAGAACGGCTTGACGTCTTGGCGTGCCTTTGGCCGTATATTCGAAAGGCTTCGCAGGATTTGCAATGAGAATCATCTGTCGGAATAAATCAGTCAAACCTAGAAGCGGTATATGATGTATATATAAAGCAAACTTCTTTGTAAATTCGGGAGTGTTGAGGCGCAGTTTCATTAGCTAGAACAACACTCTCCCTTATAATTCACGTAAAAATCCAGCACATAAATTAACAGAGTGTTCCGGCTTTCTCACCATACGAGATTCCGGTACGCCTCCAGTCTTTTGATATCCGTGGGGTCAAATATATAGTCTTTAGTGGGCAAGATCAGCACACCGGCTTGAAATTTCGATCGTCCAAACATGATGGCGCTCGAGATTTTCGGATTTTTCATCAGTACCTCCTCTGAAATATGTGATATAGCGATGAGCAATGGGAATTTTGACAACGTACTTACCGATTGGTATGGGATTAGTCTGTAGTTGAAGCGAGTATGAGAAAAATTCTTCGAAAATATCAATATTTCAACGAACCTTTTCCTGTGAACAAGAGAAAGAAATATTTAGTCACGATGGCCTAGAAATTGTCTGAAAATTTAACTGACACCGGTGCTGTGCATGATTATATCATCTATCCCATTATATTCTCAACATGCGCACGAGAATAGAGAAAATACCAGTTCGTACCAAATCTTCCATATACCTTCCATAGGTTCGGATTGGTCGGATGACAAATGACCAAGTCGTTAGTATCGTAGGCCCTCACTCCATCGACAGTAGTATTGATAACGGCTGGAGTTTTCAAAGAGCTCTCCTGTTGTTATCGTTCAACATAGTTTGCTTTCCAGCAGCATGTAGACTCACCTTAATAACCATGCGGAAAACGTCGTTATAGCCGTCTACAGGCAAAAAAGCCGTGTTAACGATAGGGGAAGTCTGCAAAAGTGACCACGATGAGCAAAAGCCTGCAGATCTAAAAAAGGAGCAAAATTACCCTAAACCAGTACCAGCCTTCCTTAGGGGGTTCCTCTATTGTAAAACGTTGGCTCCATGTTAGTGGTATAATTTCTGAGACTTACTTGGGACGATCATGGATGTCGCCCCGACTTCGGTCCTGGGGGAAATAAAATAAAATAAATTTTGAGAAGAATCCAGCCGTTTTTGAGTACTCACAATCCAAACATGGGCACAATGCTGATACCCTCTCTTGCAAGCATATCTCCCACGCTCATCGCAAGTGGTCCGCCGGCATATAGCTGTTATCAATTGAATCAACAAAGAACTGGACGCGAGCAAAATGAACATACAACTGCGGTGAACTTCTTCAGAACTTCTATAATTCCTTCCTTTCGTGCCCAGTTCTACGTCAATGTTAATTCGACGGAACCTGTGAAACTGATTTCGAACTTACTTCGAGAAACGCGGGTACGCAATAAAGAAGAGTGCATCCAGTTGCAACGGCGCTCGATAAAACGAGATCAGGAGAAGGTATCCACGTTCCTTTCGGCGGGAAAACAGCTATGGTGATACCAAGCATTGCCTAGGCGCAGGGACAGATCTTCAGTAGTTTTGCTACAAATTAGCAGCATGCTACACACCGTCCAGGGAATGATGATAAATCCCATGAGATCTAAGTGTATAGTACTGTTTAATTATGAGTCCTACTCAAAAAGGAAAAACGCACGATACATTGGTACCGCCTGGCCAGAAAATACATGGCCACACAGATCTACTTCACCATAATCTTTGTGATTCCAATTAGGATCATAAAAAATGACTGACATTAAGGGTCGACTTACATGGTGTGAGGCCATGCTCGAAGACCATGTGATACGTCAGGGCAATCGCCTTTGGGAAAGCTATAGATCCAGAGGAATGTAAAATGATGCATGTGGTAGTTTTCTCAATTTTTCGGAGGGGTAAAAGAGGCTGATCGTCTTCATCTAACTTCACGAAAAGTTGGTCAAAGTTTGGGGTCGATAACAACGCAATCTGATCTTTCCTCGCACTCGTTTCCTGCCACAAAGTAACTGCGGCCGTTGCAAGCTTGCGAGTAACAGGGTCCTCGCTCACGAACACATGCCTGCATCCAGTTGTGCCAAGCAGGTGCGAAATAGCAGCAGGAGAGTTTCTGTTGGAGATGGGAAATGGCACGAAGCCCGCGCGCATGATGCCAACAATAAGGGAGGCGTATGTTATCGTATCTATTGAAAGATGATATCTTCATTGTTTCCATATCTCATTACTATACACGCACCTAAAGTAGCGAGGATTCCAATCACAGGCGCAGGGCTCGATAAGTCACGAATGTCGAGCTGTCTTTGAACGTGTCGAGTCGCGATATGGTATGCTCGAACGGCCTCACCCCATAGAATAATCTTCACAGAGCCTTCATCTTCGTAGCGGAAGATGGGATGCTCTTTGCTATGAATTGAATGGTCCTCGATCATCTCCAGGATATTTTGAGAACCATCCAGCCGTGGAAGACGAAACGTTGGTGAAGATGCCATGGAAGGAAGTGATAAAGACATCTGAAAGAGTGCTCAGATTTTTCTTTAGAGACTGAAATGTGAGGGCCCACTCACATTCTTAGTGCAACTACGCAGTAGGATTATGCAAAGTACTCCGATATGAAGGGAGGAAGAAGACCAGACCCTAGCTTTAGGTTTTAGAGATATCCTTAGATTTTGGACCGGTGGCGCCGTAATTTAGCCTTCAGGTTTTTGTGACAGGAGGCTGAACAAAGGCCGGGAGTTGACTAAGTTTCGGAGCTCAATGATTCTATTCGAGAGAAACAGATTCTGATGATGATGGAAGGCTTGAGCGTAGGGCAGCGGACGCATAGGGATGGGGCTTTCATCGGCATATTCCATTTAGATGGACTTTGATAGAACCATGAGGTCGTGGGAGTATGACAGGGAGGTGATTGGATAGGAGATGCTTATGTAATATAGTTAAATACAGAATCGGCTGCTTATCTG
This sequence comes from Nidularia sp. FH-822889, assembly GCA_036937115.1. Classification (NCBI taxonomy): domain Eukaryota; kingdom Fungi; phylum Basidiomycota; class Agaricomycetes; order Agaricales; family Nidulariaceae; genus Nidularia; species Nidularia sp. FH-822889. The sequence goes on from JASFDF010000037.1 coordinate 24,950, forward strand.
CATTAATTTGACCCGAACATCTGTACCGTGGGGGATAGAAGTACTTAAACGACGCGTATCAGCCTTCTTTTGCGTCTTGAAATAAACGAGACACAAAGAGCAACACGACTGACTGGATATCTTATTAAACACGGAGCCGAGGACCATATGGGAAACGATTCATTGAGGCCAAGAATTGCAGAGCAAGGTCCAAGCGATATCACTTGGTGTACAGTATTTCTGAGAACGTATGTAAGTATGGCGAGTATTACGTCAACCTTAAAACTATCTTTCAAAGATAGAACGGTGATATTCTCGCCAGGGAAAATAATTTACACTTACCGAAGGTCAGCCCATTCTTGGTGCTACAAATTAAGTGTACTGTATGTACTACTTGCGGCATCCGAGTCAACACCCCTTAGGAGATCCGGTCCTGATGTTGGTCAAATTACGCACTTTTAATGGATGCTTGCAGACTCGTCCATTCTGGATAGAAAAAGGCACTATATATTAAAGAGCTGCAAGTTCATAATTTTTATGGAGTAAGGACATTACGAGTCTTCATGAGTGTACCAACGATGCCCCAGATATGTAGTTAAGTACACCACTGTAGACGTCACTGCTATTAGCCAAGAGACTAGCGTGCCAAGTCGGGACGAAATTCCAATACTCTCACGTTGATCAGCCACCGAGAATTATAATCATTAAGGAGTTAACGAAAAGAGTAATTCAAAACACCGTGTTCATTCCAACTTGGTTGTTCAGATCAGAAGTACATCAGAATATGCAATATCCGCGTCGTCTTAATTTCGTATACACTCATTTATTTGCACCGGTATACCAACCAACACGTTGTGATACAATGGCAAATATATACGTTGCCCCACTCAGCCTCCACCCTCTACTTCTCGCGATTCCCACACCACTTCCACCGTTGTGGAGACGCTGCCGAAACCGCTAGATCTTCAAAGTTCATCAGATTCCAAAATGCGCGGCTAGGTCCATAAATATGTACCATGTACTGACCATTCGGTGCGACTCGCTGGGGCTGTGATGTGACGTTGAAATGATCTAACAGCATGGCCAATCCGGAAAGTCTCTTGACATCGGTACATTTGCCAACAAATCAAGAGATTTATTGTCAGGAAAGCGCGCCCATGCCTTAGATCCATATCCGGCCAATACAGTGTCATAATTCAAATAAAGCGACGCTTCCGCTGTGCGCCTCGAGCCGTTGGCGAAATAAAAGAACAGCAAGAGACAAAGTGAATTATCTTCGTTTAATCCACCCGTCTTTCATGTTTCAATATTCGGCCTTGTTGCTCAACTTACTCTCTGAACTAAGGAATGCCCTTAGAATATCATGTAAGTGATGATATTTCCCTTCCAAGGTTAGTGGTCGCTGACACGTTCCTCGTGGCGTTCTCGATCTCCAGACTTTTCACCTCATTCATCACTAGAGACAGAAGTATGCATTTTTCGAATTGTAACAGAAGTGCTCATCATCACCATCCTCTAGTCAAGCTTTATCGAACAAAAGAATGACACTCGGGTCGTAATATTGGATTTCCTCCAACGATGCAACATTCCATATCCCCCGGTGACTACTGACGACGAATTCTTCACTGCGTGTCATGTTGAGGCCGAATTTCGGGGATATCCGTTGAGTGGGAAACGGTCCCTTCGTCCCTTCATTCCAGGTGGCGTAGCGATGGCCATTACTGCCTACTCGCACCTATCCGACAAATCAACGAAGATCTTCATTTCACTGTACACCGCGTTCCTGATATATCTTGATGATATCTTTCAAAACGATATTGAAGCAGTTGTCCAATTCAATGAGGTGAGCTCTGAGACAATTGCTGCATGAAAGCTATTGACTTTGGATGTAGCGTTTCATCAGTCGACGGGAGCAGAAGGACAAAGTCTTGGATGGCTTTGCTGATTTGCTTTCTCGAGTACACCAGCACTTTGGGAGGATAGCATCAAATATTATTATAACTGGAACGCTCAACTTGGTAACTGCATTGCTTCTCGAATACGAAACGCAAGGAATTCCTGTGAGTGATCGTACCGCAGTTCAGAGTGTGTGTCTCACCGTAGTCTGTATGCAGGTTTGCAGTTCAGCTGACCGGTATCCTACATTTTCGCGCACCATGTCAGGCGCCTCTGAAGCATACGCTGTCTTTGCGTTTCCTTCTGAACTGCCACTCAAATCATACATTCACGCCCTTCCAGAGATGATGATATATATCAACAACGGCAATGATATTCTATCATTCTACAAAGAAGAAAGTGCTGGAGAGACGGTGAATCGCGTATCATTCATGGCACAGTGTCATGGGACCTCCAAGCATGAAGCGCTTCGCCTTCTTGCAGACGGAGCTGTTGATGCTCATGAGCGTATTCTCGAGATCTTAGCGCCTCACCGTGCCTCACGTAGCGCGTACGAACGTTTCAGTCATGGATACATCGGATTTCATGTTTCTCTTATTAGATATAGACTGCACGAGTTGTGCTAATAGAGGTTCGATCGCCCGCTAAATGGTTTTCCCGAGCAGGACAGTGTTCTGGGTGATTCAGATACCAGAAATCCCTCATATCTGGAACACAAGCAAGAAACGAAAATACATTTCTGCAGCTAAGGATAGCATTCCCGTCAGCATCAGATACTCCGTGATAAGATTTTCCCATCATAGAAGGATGATAATCATTATGAAAGTTTACGAATTACACCCTCCTTATTTTCCCTCCCGAACTGTTGTTCGTCATTTAAATTATAGTTCCGTGGTCTCCCCGTGATTGTGAATTGTATCATGATGCACGTATATCAAGTGCGGAAATGACATTTGACCACTGCATACGGAAAAAATGCGCGTGCATCACTTAGCCCTGTATTGTCACAATATTGTTACTATATCCTCCTAGCACCAGTCGTCCGACAGATGGCATTGACGCGAGCGAACGCTGTGCTGGAGATCTTGGCAATTCATTCTACCTTTTCTAATGCATATGGAAAGCTCAGGCACGGATTACGAAGATACTATAATCGATCATCGCGAAATTATCCCGCGCAGCTTTTTTTATCATCGAGTTCTTAAGTAGTCTTAAAACATCTACTGATCTATGTGGTCGTATTGATCCTTCATGGTGGTTATCATAGCTACTTTCGAAGATGAGCGAGGAATGAAGCGGCATTTGAAGGGGAGAGGACGTCTTTGAAAGGATATACCGTCAATGACCGTATGCTTAGATTCCAAAAAAAAAAGAACATAGAACAAACCGTGCAAAGCCCGACGTAAACTTGATTTCTGGAAGGACTTCATTCCCAAATCTGTCGAGCTCCTTGCGGAGACTGAAAGACGACAAGATGCGTGCCATAGCTAACCATACCAGTGCATCGGCGAGATACCTTCCCGGACAAATCCTGGACGGAGTTCAATCTTATAAAGGAGCATTGTACTGCGGGATGAAGAAATACCTTCGACCGAATCCGAATGCACCACTTGTCCGTGGGTCAAGGAGATCAGGATTATCCATGTATCTTTCAGGTCGGAATTCACGGGCCTCAGGGAATATTTTTTCATCGTGTATATAGCCCTGTAAAGTGAAGTATCTGAGATGTGGAATGAGACAAACAAGACTGAAAATGGATACCATGAATTTCCAAAGACAACGGCTCCTTTGGGGATTAGGAATCCCTTGTAAACGTCATCTTCCATTAAGCGATGAGGAACACCTTATCGTGATGAAACATATGAGTACATTTCCACCGCTGTTCACACATTTCTCACCTACGGGTGCGGGGGGGTTCCATCTCAAAACCTCCTTGAAAAGAGCCTCGAGATAGGGTAATGAGGCTCGGTCCTCGAATATGGGCAATCGCTTGTCCCCAACAATGGCGTCTAGTTCTTTCTGTGCTAGCTCTTGTGAATCAGGATGCAAAACCATCGCTAGGATAAAAGTCTCGAGGCATGTTAACATCTGTTTTGAAATGATTAAGTATCTTTGTCAAAAGAAGATCAAACAAATCTCGCTACCGTCTCTGTTCCAGCTACTCAAACTAATAAGTGTGTATGCTCGCTTGAAGAGGTTTCGCCATGCTCACCGCCATAAGTCGTTCCAGCAGCTCCTTTAAGATCATATTCGGTCATGTTAGCATCTTCTTCTTGAATTTGGGTTATCATAGTCGTCGCAAAACAATTCTTGGCTTTCCCCGTGTTCTGTTAGCGAGTGACTAAATGTAAAAGTGGCAAAATATCTGAAAACATACCACTGATTCTCGTACAGTTTTCCATGGAATGTCACGAAGATCATTCAAGCGAATTCTCCAGTACGTAGCCCTCCGTTTGAAGTAGGCAGCAGGAAACCACTCAGGGACGAATCTCACTGCAAGAGAATTTTAGCATTAGTAATACATATGTCGCAATAACGAAGATCCCTACATATCGGGAATGTATCCACGAGAAATGCACCAGGCTTTGAAATCTCTGTAAAAGCGACTATTGCCTGTTCAGCTAAGTGAAGAAGCGGATGGTCTCTTGCTGGTACTGGAATACCGTATGTGCTTTCAATAAGAACAGAACCTCCAAGGCTGGAAGGAAGAGTGAGCGTACTGAGTGCAAATGCCAGACATAACACTCACTGTCTAAAATGTTGAACGAAGTCGGTTGGATCAGTTATTAAGCTGTGCAGGAGCTGGACGGTTGCCTTCTCGTGAAGGGGCCAAAATTCGGCAGCTGCACGAGCGTGAAATCTTCTATGGAAAAGCTGACGATGTTTTCTCCATGTATCACCGTACTGCATAATAACAGCAGGCCAGTCTGCTAAGCCCATACTAAAGATGACCTTAGCTACATAATTTTGAACTAAGAAGACCTGAATGGGACTGACAGCCTCATCATTGGGGTTATGAAGCGGTCTGAATATATGGATGACCTATTCTCCAGAAGATCTTGCGCTGCTTGAATCGAGTTGAGATAAACAAGGGTCATTCCGAATATCCGTAGACCAATTACATCTCCTATGCTGGAGTGAGTAGAGCGCCAATTACGAAAGCTGGCAACTAACCGTGGACTTTGCTCAATTCAGCGTAAACTTCACATTCTCGTTCGAAGACGATATCTCGAATGTTGCCGAGTAATGGCAAGCCTTTGGGACCTGGGATACGTTTTGCGATAGGTTTCTTCCACACAGATGTGAATAAAATCCCTAAGAATAGACAAACAGATACTGGGACGGCGTAGGGGTATTCAAATGGACTGTACATTCTTTCTGGTACTTGTGAAGTCGCAAGAATCTGGCCAGCTCGATGAATCAATGATCGCAATAAAGTCCTGACGAAGAGCTGCGTGGGAAAAGGCGAAAGAAGGGGGGATTCAGCTCCACGAAGATGTGAGCTGACAGTGACAGAGAATCAGCATAGCTCTGCGGGGCTAGGTTAGTTACGCCAAGTATCGTATTCGGTTTACAGATTAAGAGCATCTCAAAGTAGAAATTCGCGAGATCACACAAACCGAGAACAATCAAAGTGTCATCCCCCTGATTTGAGCAGTCTTCGAAAAGCACTGGCAGAGGTCGTATAAGGCAACAGTGAGCTGCACGTGTACGTAGTGGGAGGAGATTATGAAATATCGCCGATATCCACATGAGTTGATGAAAAGATGAAGATGGTCGAGTGGACTTTTCCCATGCCATCGATATTCCACGTTTCATGTCAAGCAAGGACACCTATTGGACCTGGGCATACAGATTCCGTAGCACAGAAGGCCCATAATCATCACGAATAATAGCTGTTAGGAGGATGTACATGAGGGATACGAATAACAATAGATCGAACTGAGATGATGTTTCATATACTTGGTAAAGCCTGTTATTGTACCAGGATGTTTGCAAGCACCTCGCCAAGCTTGTCACCTGTTTGATCTACAGTATGCATGTAGTAGTTAACAGAATTAGGTCAAGAAACACCGCGTCAGTTTTACCACTTTTTACCGCTTAGATGCATACCGTCGAAGGTATTGGTACCCTGTCCCATTTCCCCACGGCGGCCACATCCGTTGATTATTCGTGCAGATACGCCAATCAATAATGCCGCTTTGCATCGTAATTGTCGCTCGATTATTTTGCAGCTACCATCGATCTTCGCTAGATTGAAGTGCGATACACTTACGCACCATAGTCGGAGTCAGTCTCAGTCTGTGACCCACCTTTAACTACAGTTCCTTGTCCTAAACATGTCACTATCATCTGCCATCAATGCTGACTTCACGACTTGATTGAGTTCCATGGGCAAGAGAGTAAGAACAGTGTATATACATAGTGATCAATGTCGACAACGATTGGCATCTTTAGGTAAAAGTCGAGTAGGTGAGACCCACTGGCAAGGACTCAGCCCATCGGGAGAAAGGCACAGGAACGTACGTACTTAAACACCTAAACGCGTTCGACCCTTGCCCCACTTGCCATACAAAGAGGCGTCGACAGCGTGTAGGGTCGCCATAGCCGGGTGCCATCACGGCAGCTCATTGCCTGCAGACAACTAGAACTGCACGAATGGATGGGAAACGTTGGAAGAGAGCGCTCGATTAGAAGTCCCTAGCGAATCGGACTGGTTTTGAACCGGCCAGTGCCAGCGGGATTTCCATACGCAGTGGTAGAACGCCTGTGAAAGCCTCCCTGATAAGAGGGTCCGTTACGACATCCGAATGTTGAGGCAAGATAGAGATGATGATAGAGTGAAAGCAGAGAGATTGAAGTCTTTCCAGATCCAAGGCCCGTCCCTCGCTTCACTCACCTATCATTTGAGCTCTTGCCGAGGATCGAACCCTCCCGACGGGACGAGGCTCTTCGTTTTCCTTCCGGAATATTTCCTCTAAATAACTTTGGGATTTCGATAGTTATTTTTTTAGCTGTGCATCTTGCATGCTTTGATAATACTATGCATTGCTGATGATTTGGTACATATAGATCATATTCAAGATGACTGTATATGAATCCATGGACCATCATCTCTTATTCCGAAGAGATTCTTAAAACGGATTTACACACAGGGGCCCCTATATATATATATATTAAGCCTTTAATTTTCGAAGTGGTTTGGATTCCAGCTCGCGCGATGGCATAGTGCGACTTCTTGATAGACAGCCCTGACAAGATGCCCCAATGATGATCAGGAAGCTTTTAAAGCTCCTATATTGCAACACCGTCAGATCAGAGTGGTATAGTTCATAACCCGCAACAGGTTAGGTTATTCTCGGACTGCATGAATAAATTTGGGCCACAAGGTTTTTATTAATTCTACCTGCTGTGTGCATGCATACGGAGATATGTCGGCACTTCAAAAGTATGTCAATTTCGTCACCTAAATACAACCAAAATAATCAATCACACATTGCCGTGGTGACAACGGCTTAATTGGCAACGTGAAGTGAGCGTGTGCCAGATATTATTATTTCTGACGGTGGTCCCGCTCGTTCGCGCTGAGATACGTGGATCATATTTTGTAGCGATGGGTACTCAAGAAATATTGCACCAAATATGTATATCGGAAGACGTGGGATAGACCAAAGCAGTCATGTTTCCTAGCGTATAACAAGGCCTTCCACTGGGAGGGCCAGGCGGTGCCTTATCGTGCCAGGTATATCTCATATAGCATCCTTTCAGGTGATAGTTTTCACCCTACATATAGAGCAGCCGAGACTGCATGACCTAGGGCTGATCAGCATCACCCTCGCATAACTCCTGCCTTTCGACTTCCCCAAGCTGCAGGACAATTTACTTGGGGCCTTACCACAAAGGGGGTATAAAATCAAGGATGCATAGGAAAGAATCACAGCGTCAATAATTCACATTACAACGTCCGGGGCGAACTCTGCTCAAGCCCGCACTCTCTGGAATGCAATTCGAATTTCGAAGTCGGTTGAAGATCGATTTCAAAAAGTATAAATCAAATTTTATGTAATTAAGAAATAGAAAAGCTCTCTCCTGATGTTTCAGTAGGTCCAGAGGAACTAAATCCAATGCCATTTCATGCTGAGTATGCACTGTACAGTGCTCGTTTGTGCCTTTTAGGGATTGAATAAATTCATCCCTGAAGACTATTCATAACCCGTTTAACGAGTATGAAATCCAATGCCCGATTTTCATGTGGCTATTAGGATTATCTGCGAGAATTCCAAAGAATCCAATAGAGAAACCGGAGAGGGAAGAATTGACCATGCTCATTCACATCGTGGTATGTTCTGAACTGTTAAGATAGCTCCCCTTGGAGTCAGGAACAAGCGTGGTGGATGCAGCTTGCCTGGTACTTGATTTGAACCCTTCTGTAACACTGAGAACCTGTATAAAAGTTATTATACTTAGATAAATTTGCAATTCAAACTTTACTCGCCTGGGTGTCCCTGTCTAAACGATTAGTTGGAGTTAACTGGAAGACGATACCGCCTCCCATAGAACTTGATTCTCTGTTTTGTCTACTAATAAACTTTCTGGCATTCAGGTTAGCGAGAAGGCTGAAGGGATACAAATCATTAACGAAGTCGCGCCGCCTGGTTTAGCAATGTTTACGTACGTATTGGTGTAAATGTGCGCAAGAGGGAAATATAAAACTGAATAATGTAATCTGGCGTCGAATACGACTGCCTTTAGAAACAAACGTGAGCATCAACATTGGCCAATAGAGACTATATCCTATTACACATACCAGGATCAGCGCCCCTGTGGCAAAAATGGCGGTCCACAGTCCTTGATAAATGATTAATTAAGACGTCCTGGAATAAAAGTAAATTCCCTACCGCTATTAATGGGCATGACTACAAGGCGATGCATTATTTGCGACGATCTTGATATCTCATAAATTGGGATTTATAGATAAAGAAGTCGATTTAAACATACCGTGTCGTGCTGTAAAGAATTTTCGAAGGGATATCAACAAAAGAGAGATAAATGGCAAGAGAGGCTTTCCACTAACTGTTCAAATCCATCTGATATTCGACGTTGGTAAAGAAGGGAGATCATAGATAAGGCGATCAAGGTATCAACTCCAGCAGCGACACCGAAGCATGCCAGTTGCACTTTCTAATTAAGAAGAGTTAAGTTAATATAATATATAAATCGTACCGCGAGAGTTCCTCACGTCGGCTGCAAATAACTGTGACAATTGATGAAGAACACTTCTGTAAAGATAGAGAACACGTCAGCGGATATCGTTTAGAGCACAGTTTCATGGATATCCAAGAACTTGCCCTTCATATATAGTAACTGTTTATGGGAGTCAGTCCAATATAGAGACGATTAACAAGCAGAGGTTTACTGACAAATTGTCCCCGCTTTAAATATCCACGGTAACTCAGTTTGATTAATGCACTATCCGATTCTGGTACTGACTTACCTAATTGAAATACTCCACAAAATATCTATTGTATGAATGAGCCTTAGCATTTGATTTAAATAAAAAATGTTCTCACAAGGAATGCGGGGAGAGGCCACTTTTTCGAGTTGACTGTTAAGAGAATTAACAGCTTTCTTTCCAAGGCAATTCAAGCCACGTACATCGCCATATTCTATGAATAAAAAATCCCTGAACGGATAAGGCTATCAATGTCTAATAAGGAAATTTTAGTAAGCTATCACTCTCTCGAGAATAGGGTTGCGGACCGTAGGGAACAATAGCCACTGATATCAGAAGCAATAAACAAATAAATTCATGGCAATAGAAAGTACACTGACGATGATCTCCCTTTCAAAGCGCGGTCAGTATCGGCGAAGCGAAATGCTCAATTACTCACGGGGTTACTACGAATAATTTGCTGTAGTCACCAAATCTGACGATCAATCCAACATATACTGGGAAAACAGTTGAGTATAATCCAGATCTAAGAATGGAGGCACTTACAAGCTTCTATGATCATTATTATGTGGGCCGTCGAAGTCATCCTGTGAGCAAGTCTGTCAGAGGATCGTAATGTATGATATATGATGTGGCATACATGACCCATATAACCTGAAATAGTTAATTACTCAGAAAGCGTTCGCATGCAGCTGGGAAGCGGACTCCATTCACTGACCAACAGCTTGATGGTGATTTTATCCTTATAATAACTGCCATTTCAATTTCTTTAAGTTGAGATGTGATGGTAGAGAAGCCATGGCGGTATAAACCTGATAAAATATATGAACCTGCACCAACAATATAAGTGTCATGAGAAATCTCAGGCTGGAGGCTAGCTTACGTCTGGAGAACCGAAATAGTCCATAATCCGACCGCCACCAACAAACCTAGCAGCGCAATTCCCCAAATCGGGCCCACGTCGATGTGTACCGGAATCTCAGAAGAGGCCATTGTTTCAAGAAGAGATTAGAAAGCGGGCGTAGCTGGATGAGGGCTTGAAGTAGGGAGTGACGATATGATAAACATCAGTGTACTATATAATAGGGAGGTGTGAACCATATACCCGAACCATAGGTTAGAAGAAGTATCCTTTGACAAGCGTGACCAATGCAGTGAGTCTCGGGCGCGGTCAAGGTAATATCTCACACACTCCTGCTCTGGACCTCGCTACGCACTAAACCCGTCTATTACGCACATATATGTACTGGCATCAATCATAAAAGCACGAGCTTCACAATAATACACTTTCCAAGGGTAAAAAAGTCTATACTGCGCGGACCAACGTAGATTCACTTCGGGTACCACGGACTGCCTATTTACTGGCTTCTTTGCGCACCTTGCGAGTCTCGAGAGCATCCCTCTTTCTTGAGCTATAGAATGTTAACACATAGATCCTTCTAGAGCTCACAAATCCAACTACGGACAATTTCAAGTAATCCACGCATTATTCCCGGGAGGACAAAGTTTGTCTCCTCGTAGAATATGTTGCCCCATTATAAAAATTGTACGGCTATGATCGGACCGTTGAAGATACATTTCATCGTGGTCTACAGCACTTCTTAATGATCATCACATGTTGTCGATGGTACCGAATAATTTATATTTTTAGAAAGTATGATGAAATGGAATGGAGTGCATAGCACTCACTTGGGAATGATCTAGGGCTTTAAGCACCACACTATGTGGAGCGCAGTCTCCTATATATGTACGACGCTCCACCCATGTAAGGGAACCCAAGAGAGCCAAAGCCATTCATAAGAATTGCTCCCTGTACTGAATGGAGATCATTGAATATCGATTGGCTGAGGAGCAACAATCCGTACATAGCAGCACTTACATCCATAATTCAGCTATGGCGAGAACACCCGTATAATCACCGTTACAGAAAATGTCTCTACATGTAAGCTTGTCTTCCAGAGAAGAATGGGAGTTCCCACTCTCCTACAGAATCTGTCACTCATGTTGAGGTGAAGACTTCTATATTGATGCTAACCCACCAAAGAGCACCCCAGAAAGTCTGCCATATATCAATGAAATGTAGCTGGAGACCAGCGATTTTTCGTGTTCTGAAATGATATTTTGCGTATGGCCTTTCTATCAGCAATGCGGAGAAACCTAGGAGAAGCTCAAGGCGCAATTTAGCTGGAGATGGCAAATACGTGATTGGACCACGAGGATTCCCAATACACCCGAATCGATTTCTGAGAATAATACGTTTGGGGCATAAGCACAATGCTGACCTATGGATCGGATGGTGAAATTCGGACAATGGCAATGGGCATCATTTGTAGCTCGGAAAACGAAGTCAAATTAGTCAGCTGGGCCTACCTAGCGATCAAGCACTGAACGTTGAACACTAGATTAACGGGGCGTTCTACACAATTGCAAGATATTACGTGGTATATGGCGTTAGCGTGTTAAATTCCGCTCATTTGATTGCTCATCCGGGTCATTTTCAAGCTTCAGCTAAGTGACTTCCCTGCATATGACGCTACTTGAAGGGCAAACTGAGACTGAATGCGAAACAGTCGTCCGCAGAAATGTATTAGCGTAGCACTTCGGGTTAGTGGACTGCGTATGGGCTAATCTTACTTTGATAAGATTTATGGTTTGACTAGGGTTTGCATGCGAATGAAGAAACCGGCGGAACTGTTTATTTTGCACCTCAGCAATCATCGGTAGCATAGAGCGCCACAATCAGCGGGAGGGATAGCCTATACTTCGTTTTATAGGATATATCATGTCTTTAAAGATGGAGCGAGATGTGCTTTGTGGTTGTCTCATAGTGAGGCTAGTCGGGTAGCGAACTCAATCAAGCAGGAAGTGCGTAAACATGATTGAAGTGGCAAACTCACCTTGAAGCTTCTCAATTGCTTCTAAGCATGGGTGCTTTCAGCGTGTGTAGCATAATGAACCTGCCTCCGTGCCTCCTATTTTCGACGTAGGGTCGTCCTACGTTGTCGATTAAATGTTTTTGATCCGTCTCGACTCTCTTGTTAAAGATCACTCACTTATTAATAGTCTACGCATATGCGAACCTAAGCCCCTCTTTCAGGTTCGAGAAAGTTCGTTAATCAACCAACTTTCGAAGGATTCTGTACTTTCTTCAGAGCGCCGCTGTCACATTCGTTGATCAAGGATACTTTGGAGGCTTGGTCGCCGGAGTCGTCAAGTCATTGAGCCTACAGGCATCCGAAAGCCATGTAGAACTCATTTCAAACACAATATCCAGATGCCAGAGAAGGCACCTAGAGTATATTCCTATAGAATCAAAACTTGAGGAGGCTCATTTGACACGAATGCACTGGAAAGAATAAGAATGTATCTCACAATGAAAATATACTAAACCAATCGTACGTACTTTCGAGAAGGAATATTTCGGTATCTTGAGGCTTCGAGAATTACAGGAGGCGACAGACATTCATTTGGTCCAGGTTTGAGATGCTATGCTAGATGCTGATGACGGCAGGATGCAAGAAGCACAGGACGCTCATTACGTAGCTATTTGATTGCCGAAGTGCCGAGAACGTTGCATTCTTTGTGGCGTTCCTGCGACTCGCCGGTCCTTGTACTTTTCTAAAGCTCACGACTACTCACGATGTACTGCGACATACTGGCAAGAGATCAAGCTGTCCTTGCTTCTGTCTTCTTGATGTCCCACCAGCTGTTACCCCACCTCAATGTTTGAATGCTGTGAACTGCGAACTTGAAAGCCTCCTCTTCCCCATCATGCCAGCAGCTCCTCCCGTGATAGACGGTGTTGGAACAAGGAAGAAGACGGCGAGTGTGAGTTACCTTGCCGACATCCAATGATATGTGACGCTCAAGGAATTGGTGCAACTGATACGCAGCTTCTGAAATCCTGATCGTTCATCTCCAAATATGCACAAGAAGTTCGATCTGTCGATGGAAGTTTGTTCGCTGGAATCACTGCAGAAGCTTCGATTGGCATCTTCAACATCAATGCCGGCAGCCTCATGAGAGTCGTCAGAAATAGCCATCGATAAATGTCACTGTCACTGGACTTCGGTCACCAGTCACCAGTCAACGGGCCGTGTCTGGACCTGATCACAACTTTATCGTTAGCGCATGCGCCTTGAGGCCGGCTCGGAGGGCGTCCCGCTCCCACGTCCTCATGGGTCCGGCGCTGGATTCTATTATTCAATCCAAAATTCTTGTGCTTCTCTGCCTGGTCTGCCCACCGCATCGAATCTGCTAAACACGATTCGCCTTCTTGTCTGCCGCCGCCATGTCTGCGCTCGCCAGCGAGGTCGATGGGCACGAAAAGCTGCCTCCTCCAAACAAGGAGGCGGATAGCTCGGATTTTAAAGCTACAAATGCTAGCCAACAGGAGTCGACGTCTACGACCGAGCAAGAGATGAAGGCACGCCAAATACAAGACGATTGGAGCCATGACCCGTCCAATCCACGTAACTGGCCCCATGGGAAGAAATGGGTACTTTGGTTTCTCTCCTTACTTGCTTTCGGCCCTGCATGGCTGACATGTCTTGGATAGATAGCAGTTTCAATTGTGCGCAATGATTTGCCATTTATTTTTTCTTTTTTCTTCCTACGCTAACGGGCGAACAGGTGGCCCTGTATTCCTTTATCCCGCCACTTGCCAGTTCGATGATGGCCCCCGCCCTGCCTGAAATCGCACTGAAGTATGGTTCGTCCCTCGTCGCGTTCTTTGGCATATCGCGAGAAACTCAGTGGGAAAATATGTAGGGATAACAAACCCCACAGTCCTTGGATTGACGTTCTCTGTGCTCCTGATCTCGTTCGCGTTTGGCCCCTTATTAATCGCGCCGTTGTCAGAGATGTATGGGCGAACGTGGGTGCGTTACTGATATATATATAGATGTCTTTTATTGTTTACTTACCGCCTGAATCCCTCAGGTGTATCATATTGGAATACTTTTCTTCTTAGCCTTCAGTTTAGGATGCGCGTTTGCCCCGACGACAGGGGCATTCATCGCGTTCCGCTTCCTCTGTGTGTTTTTATCTCTAATATCTCTCAGTTCTAGGTTTCTCATATTAATTTGTCCTTAGCTGGTTGGGCAGGAGCAGCGCCCATTGCAGTAGGAGGAGGAAGCGTCAGCGATTTATTCGCAGAGCGTGAGCGAGCCAGCGCCATGGCTGTGTGGACCATCGGCCCTCTGATCGGTGGGTACACCGATTTTCGTTGTGGGGTTCACTTTCATTGATTCTTCCTTTCATTGTTTTCTGCATCAGGTCCCGTCGTGGGCCCTATAGCAGGTCCGGCATCCTGGCTTAACCACCACAGATGTGATTTACTTACTGTTCGCTACACGATCCAGGCGGGTTCATTGCGCAAAGTATCGGCGTGAAGTATATTTTCATCGTCATCGCCGCCCTATGTGCAGTCTCAGTAATGATCGGGATCCCCTTCTTGAGGGAGACATACGCGCCTACCATTTCACGCCGGCTAGCGATGAAGTCCTCAGATCCGGAGATGTTGGTTAAACATCATATAATCTTTGGAGAGGAGCGAGGGTCCAAGCTACACTTCCTATGGCTGAATCTGAGTCGACCGGCGTACATGCTCACGCATAGCTTTATTTGCTTCATACTGAGCTTGTATATGGCGCTGTGAGTGGTCTATCCTTCCTTTAATCAGTTAGTAGTACTTACTTATGCGGCCGTTAGCATGTATGGGATCTATTACTTGATGTTCTCAACATTCCCGCATATCTTCACCGATATGTATCACTTCTCTACTGGAGTTAGTGGACTAGCGTATATCGGTCTAGGTGTTGGATTTTCAAGCGCCCTTTTCTTTGGGGGGAAGATCGCTGACACCATTTACAACACAGTAAGTGTTACTTGTGAATAATCTGTATTATACGTCGTTTTTAACCCACTCACTTAGTTGGCGGATCGAAACGGTGGCAAAGGCAACCCAGAGATGCGTGTCCCGGCTCTCATCTTTGGGTCCTTCTTCGTCCCGGTGGGCTTATTGTAGGTACCTTCCCGATTTAAAGATGACAAACTCGGCTGAGCGAGACGCTACAGCTGGTACGGTTGGTCCACTCAAGCACAACTCCACTGGATCATGCCCATAATAGGCACCAGCATTTTTGGGTAGGTTGCTTTAGCACGCCCTGTATACACAAATTATGCTTATGCCTTCGCCGTATTGTTTTAGATTCGGCCTCATGACGACATATTTGCCCATTCAGCTGTATCTCACAGACGTGTTTGCGTATGGGGCAAGTGCCCTCTCAGCCGCAGGCGTCCTTCGTTCCCTTCTCGGATTTGCATTCCCACTTTTCGGATCCCAGATGTACGCGAAGCTCGGAAATGGAGGGGGAAATTCTCTACTGGCAGGCCTGGCCATTGTCATCGGAATCCCGTTTCCTATCTGGATATGGTTCAAAGGAGAGAGTATCAGACAGAGGAGTGCGTTGGCTCGCCACGTATGATCTCTCTACACTCAAATACCATCACGATCATCGCGAAAGCGCACATATTGATATGTTAAATTATGCTCAGGACAATAGCTCAAGGTAGTCAGCGACCCATAGGATTGTACACAAGCACTTGCCAGTGGTCTGGTACGGATGCTGCCATAACATTGCACTGTAGTTATAATAAGTATTTAACTATGCACATATATATTGAAAAAGCCTTTACGAGCTCAATTGGATGCAGAGGACGAAATAGCGCCGTAAATGAGTAAGCGCTGGACGTGGACTCCTGTTCAGTCTCGGAATGGCATTGGCCCGGGCCGCTCTTCGGGAGATGCCGAATGTTGAAGTATTTTGTTCGTCGTCTTCAACGTCCATCAACTCTGTGCCTGTGCTCTCCCAATAGCAGGTTTCTTTCGCCGTCTTCACGTTAAAGTGAGTAATCCTTATATTGTACACATGAGAACCACTCCCTAATCAATCCAACTTATGGTCAACTAGGAGTTAAACTGCATTCTACCACCCCCCATTCAACGTGCTGTCCTTCCCGCCCAATAGGGATTGGATCGTCATTTTGATTCGTATGAAATGGATTCGGATTCCAGAAGAGCAGCGATCAGCACGGGTGTTGGTGCCAGGCCAGGTGGGTGGTCTGCTTAGGGGATAGGTAAGTACCTGCATATTTTCATTCTCGATGTAATCATACTGACATAGCATATCCGTGGTAAGTATGACAGTACCGGAAGGTCCGTAGCGGCGTCAATAGCTGCTATGTACTCCATTGACTTTCTGCTGCGCATCCGTCCCCCATCCGATAGCTCTCGCACGAGCCGTGCGTCGGCTGTAATCTGACGCACATTGCGCGAAGGATCTGATTTTAACTTTCCCCGGAACATGAGAGCTGATACGGCTAGATATTAGGTTCTATACTAGGTTAGGGCCGCTAGACTTGTCGGCTCCAAGTTAACTACTGTGATGCCTAGCCATTGGGGCACACCGTCCCTCTACTCGTACACACTACTGATGTGGTACTTTCTATGCAGTACCTTGATCTTCTTTCGATGACGAGATCATTTGCTCCGTCCGAAGCGCTGCATCTCTTACGGCTCCTTACGTCATGAAGGTTAAACGAAGTTTCTTTGGGTTACATGTTGACTGGGGAAGCGGATGTCAGGGCAAGGTGCGGTTGATGTGTCTGCAAGCAAGTTCTCTGGGCTCACTTTCCACTTTCTCCTCTCTTGCCCGCTTACCCCCGTCCTTTGTACCCCTTTTACTTTCTTCTTCATCTTGCTGTGTTTTCACGGCTCGCCTTCTTCTCCTGCAGATCCTTCAAAGCTAACCAACCATGTTACTCCTCTGAAGTTCGCAACCAAGATCCCGTTCTTTACCGGATCCAGCGCGCACAAGCACCCCGCGCTGCATTATGGACATGCCACAGCATCCACAGGCGACAGGAGTCCTTCATCTTTTAGGGTTCTGTATGATTACAGAGTCAGCGACCTATGTACGTGCATACTTTGCGCTTTGACATTCGTTCATTGAACTTTTTCGCTTACAGATGCCTTGATCTGTACTCGATGCCATCTTAGAGACTGTCCCCTGGACCAGCGAGTGATTGATCGCTGGATGTATGAGTCTCTCTTCCCTCCGTTATTCTTCGTCACCACCCATCTCAGGGCTGTTGCTGTGTCTATAGATACGTTCTTCTCCGGCGTTGACTCTTCGAGAAGCACTTTAGATTTTCATGAATGGATGCTCGCTCCTACTCAGTGCTGGAGCCGCGTATCTTACTTCTGCTCGTGCTGCTGAGCTTGCTATTCATCATCGTGATTCTGGATATTCTCTTGCGGACGTCTAATCTCTTGCGGACGTCTAATCTCTTGCGGACGTCTAATCTCTTGCGGACGTCTAATCTCTTGCGGACGTCTAATCTCTTGCGGACGTCTAATCTCTTGCGGACGTCTAATCTCTTGCGGACGTCTAATCTCTTGCGGACGTCTAATCTCTTGCACTGGCTGTTCCTATAACAAGGTGCATTCACAACATGGTGTTTTCTTGAGCTTCCTTCAAGGATAAGGTTCTACCGCCATACTCAGCGTGCTACGCCTCTTACATTCAATTTCAAGCGTATCTTTTAACTTCGTTCGAGGATAACTTAGGATGCACGTAGTTGCAGAGCCTCGCTAGACTAATCACCTGCAACCGATCCATTTTATTCGTCTCGCAAGACACCACTGACTATCTTGACGTATCCTCCTATAGATGTTCACGTAGACCAAAGGGTAGTGGCCTTCTTGCTATGCGTCGCTATTGGCATGCTAGGTCATCATGGAAACCCCGCCTTAGCTATGTTTAATCCTCTTCCGGTGGGCCACGGGATGTATATTCTTCTTGGTTTCGTCCATCAGCGACATTCCCCCTCTCGCTTACACCTTCACTTCTATTTGTGTCATCCCAGCGCCTATTGGGGCTCTCACCACCAGGTTGCAGAGTGCAAATGCATCCCTTGTGACTGATCTTGTTCAGCGGCACGGGTTTGGAGCTGGGATATGCTTATGTTCACTGTACATTACTCGGGCCGGGTTTGACATCTCCGGAGTGCATCTACGCCTCTACCAGAGTCGGGAGCTCTTACGTAGGGAGATTCTGCCTGTACACCACCTTCTGGGTGGAGACAGATTATCCGCTCTTAGGTCATCTTTCATCCCACTTCCATATACTATGCTGTACTCACGTGCAGCGTAAATTTTCTCGAAAATTATATCTCTAAGTCTGTATCTGCGGTGGCTGAGATTCCATTAAGCAATGTCTCCGTCCGCAGAGTATAAGAGCGAAGTGGTCTCGGACACGATTGAATCAGTAAGTGTCTCTTCTTTCTGTTTACTTTGTCTCATCTCTTCGTCTAAAGATACCTTTCCTAATACGATGTACCTTCAGAGCTGGTGGCTCGTAGCCGATAGTTATGTTGGATTGTATAAACTCAGATTAGCACGTTTGGTTGTGAGCAGCTCTACTCATCGGGCCTGCAAGACGAGGTATTCCACAAAGACAGTATATGTTGACGCCGGATGATCATCCCAGGTCTCACTTCGTCCCAAAATGCGTTTTCATTCATCGACGAGGATGAGCGCCTACGAGAGACAGGCCATATATCCCCTGGCGCGTCATCATCAGGAGATCCGCCAAGTTCCTTCTACTTTTGTATTGTGGCTTTCATCTGATGATGCTTGGCGATCCTTTTCACTATTCATCTTCGTTTACCCTTCCCCCCCCCCCTGAGTAGGTATATATAGGCACGTATTAGTACCCACACGAAATGCCGGTATAATGCGTGCCGAAGTTGTCCGCGGCGCGGCAAGGTAATCAACAATAGCGATGCCCCGAAGTGCCCAGACTTTTAGCGATGACATTGATATAGCCATCCCTCATGTTCCTACAACTTACTACACTCCCTTTTCACCTGCTGACTCCAATGCACACATTAGATCTGGTCGCATGCATTTTGTCCCTGGGATTCGTTATTCAGATATATCGCCGTCTTAGGAGAGGTTCGTCTCTGCCTCTTCCTCCTGGTCCTAAGAAACTTCCATTTATCGGAAATCTACTCGACCTGCCCACAAGCTGTGAATGGGAGACATACGCTCGTTGGGGGAAGGAATATAGTCTGTCTTTTCAAGTGTGTTGACATGTCTATGGATACTGATTTTAGATATGGTTTTACCTTATCCTCTCCTATCCTTGCACAGATTCGGAACTCATACATATCACAGTAGCCGGAATTGACATCATTGTCGTTAACTCTGCCAAGATCGCGAACGAATTGTTTGAGAAACGATCGTCTATTTATTCCAGCCGGTATGATTAATGCTAGGAAATCTGACATCCATTGGATGATATAAATGATCTATAGTGCACAGTTTACTATGGCCAATGAGTTGTAAGTACTCCTATCAGTAAACTATTCTTGCCAATGTTAATCGTACGTGTGATATAGGATGGGTGGGGATGGTTGATGTCTAGCATGCCTTACGGAGAACCATGGAAAGAACGACGCCGGCTATTTACCAGAAACTTTCCACCTGCCAATCATCTCTTACATAGGCCACGCGAAGTGGAATTCGTCCATCGAATGATGATGCAGATTTTAGAAAGACCCAATGACGTTTTCGACTTAACTAGACAGTGAGCTTCCGTTTTCAACTCCTTCGAGCCCAATTCCAGCCTCATATACTAATGTATTTTTACGGCCCTCAGCATGGTTGGAGGAATTGCATTATCTCTAGCTTACGGCCTCAACATCCGTCCTTGGAATGATCCATATGTCGAGCTCGCCGAGAAGGCGTTACGTCCTGTCCAGGAAGCATCGATTCCGGGAGCATTTCTCGTGGACATCTTACCTTGCTGAAATATATTCCAGAGTGGGTCCCTGGTGCAGGATTCCAGAAGAAAGCAAGGATAGCACGAAGATTGCAACAACAATTTCGTAACAAACCATATAACGATACAATAAAGGCATTGGTCTGTCATACTTTGTAGTAACATCCTTGCTGCATATACTGACATAAATTAGGCCAATGGTAGTGCTCAAGCCTCCTTTACGTCGTTGTGCCTAGATTCTCTTGATGACTCTTCCGACCATGCTCACCAACATGAAGTCATTAAAGATACGGCAGGGATGTTCTTCGGTGGTGCGGGTTCCTCATATGCGATATAATATTTCATTCTCTAAAGATGAATTACATTTCAGCCGGATCCGATACTACCATCTCCGCCCTTCATACATTTATACTTGCAATGTTTTGCTTCCCAGAAGTGTTGGCCAAAGCACAACGCGAGATAGATCAGGTTGTGGGCCGGGGGAGA
This sequence comes from Nidularia sp. FH-822889, assembly GCA_036937115.1. NCBI lineage: Eukaryota > Fungi > Basidiomycota > Agaricomycetes > Agaricales > Nidulariaceae > Nidularia > Nidularia sp. FH-822889. The sequence goes on from JASFDF010000037.1 coordinate 45,614, forward strand.
CTCCCGGAATTCAGCGACGAGGAAGATCTTCCTTATTTATCAGCGATAGTCAAAGAAACCATGCGGTATATAAAGCTTCCCCCATGCTTTTATGAAGCACGTTTGAGATTATTGACATCATTTCTAACCTCATAGCTGGCGTGCAGTAACACCTATCGGTAAGTTTTATCTTACCTTAAAGATGCAAAGACTAATGTTTTTCCAGGTGTTCCACATCAATTATCAGAGGACGACGTTTATCGTGGATATCACCTTCCCGCAAAATCAATAGTGGTGGGAAATACATGGTATGTGCTGAACACAGATGTCAAAGACTGCATGCAGACTTGCCGCATTTTTTCTATGCATAACTCAGGGCCATGTTAAATAACGAGAATGATTACCCATGCGCATCCGATTTTAAGCCGGAAAGATTTCTCAAAGGAAACGGGCGACTAAATCCAGATGTACGTGATCCCATGAGCGTGGCATTTGGCTTTGGACGAAGGTGAGATTTTTTATTTATATCTCAGTCATTCTACATTACTCAACAAAAATACAACAATTTATCACTTCAGGGAATGCCCAGGAAAACACATTGCACTATCGACATTATGGCTCGCAGCTGCATCCATCTTATCAGTGTTTGAAATAAACAAAGCAGTCGATAAAAGCGGAAGAATTATTGCACCAGATCTCAACTATCACTTGGCCATAGTATGGTGCGTGATATAAACCTAGGAGAGGGTTCATCTCAATAACAGTGGTTCTACAATTTCTACAGTCACCCAAAGCCATTTAAGTGTACACTAAAGCCCAGGTCAACAGAGGCTGAGCGGCTGATCCGATCTCTGATGGATTAATTAATAGACACGATATATGCTCATACACCAAGCTTAGAGTAAAATAAGTTCTATGATCCTGATTGGGCCAATTAACTGGCTTAGACTCTCTCAGCACAAGTCATAACTGTAACTGGGCGAGAAGGTTCGCTAATCCCAACGCTGAATTTGTGCTCAAATATGATACTTCCTGTCTACTATCCGGGACTTCCCTAATTAGAATATGGCCTTCAAATGTGCAATGTAGAAGGAAACAAATGGACTGGAGATTGAGGCGCGTAGGCCACTATAATGAGTTTCAAACTCATAGCAAATACAGCAACAAACGTAATCACTGAATTTGTGTATCATCTCAAAACGACTTCCCGTCAATATAAATGACAAGATTCGTACTAGGCGTCTTTTTCCCTCTTGCTAGAATGCGTGGAATATTCTGTCTGATATCTGCCGTGACGTCTAGTCCTGCGGTGCACATTCGGCTTCGATGATCAGTGAATGCATTGTGCAGTAGAACCTGATGTACTTAATAATACGAAATGACTCTGCATTACTGCCAGAAGTGGATGCTTTCGGGCTACTGGAAGAGAAGAGCGGTATATCTATTCCAAGCAGTTCATCGACCTCTCTCTAATCTTGTCTATTGCGTAATTCCTCCCATCTCATGAATTCGACTACGATTTCAACTATTATCAAGCAGGAACATATGAGCCCGCGGAGAATGGGTATAGCTGGTGCAAAATAATCTGTGCGTTGGACCTGGATCAGTAATCATTGCATGTAGGATAGAGATACAAAGTCTGAAGGATCGAGTATATTATCGGGGGAGACTGGACCCAATGCCGGTTGGATGCGAATGATTCATGCGTTACATGTAATAGACCTACAATCAGGAGAAGCAATAGTAAATGCTTGAAGTGTATTGCCCAATGCTCGTAGCACCTTCTGTATTGTAACAATGTCACCGGATACTGTCATGAACCAGCTTGTCGGATAGCCTGTATGCGAGCGAGAAGTTGCGATGGGGAGATATGTCTGACTAGTGCCGTGCTCCTGTTCGCTAGCAGACAAGACTATTACTCCCCGAAGGATAAGATGATGTTTTTGGAATAATGTTCTGAGGAAGTGCGATGGAATGGCTCTGACATGCACAAGAGTTAAGTCGGTGATCGTTGGAGAGGCGAAGAGTTTACCAAGAGCAGATCGTAGACCACTGCCAAACTCCGACCAAAGTACATTGAATACTATTACTCGCAGTACTGCCAGTTCTTGTAGTATGGGAAAGATGCTTGTCAACAGGATGTCGAATTCCTTCAACCTGGAATCGAAGGTTATCTTCGCTTCTCGCGCATAACTAGTGAGGCGGATGTTGGATCGTAGGATAGAATTTTAATTTCAACCTCATGACGAGCAATCAAGAAGTAATTCTTTGGTATGGATGTCAAAGATCTCAGCAGACCAAAGTACAAGCTTTTAGGGCGGATAACTCGTACAAGCGGCCTAGCTCGCCGATTATCGATCCTAGGATATCATAGGGAAGTACTCATATGTTTGAGAGCTGAAATTTATGGAGAGCGGCTTGAAGTTGAGTAATTGATAGTGTTTTTCGAGTCGCTGGAGTCGAAGTCTTGCAAAGGTCTTAATGGCTGTTATGGTGATTGGAAGCGTGAAGGCAACGTTGCGCGATCACCAGAAAGGTGCTATGAGCGAAGTAGTGGCAGTGCGCATTATTTGGATGTGTTAGGATTCACGGACCATTGTTCTTGTTTTGTACGCTTGGACCGCTGTGGTCGTCGCTCGACGAGCCCATTTGTCTTCTTCCTCCCCCAGTTTCCTGCGCGTTACCCTCTCGGATTTCATTTCTTTGCTATCATCATACATCTTCTCTTCTACATCGCTTACGAAAACGCGCAGCACATCTAACTATTCTCATATTCGCGTGGAATGCTCGACTCATCTCCAGTGACTCTACCTCTGGTTTCGCGACCTCTCAAGCGATCGGCGTCGACAGCGTCGTTACCTACGCCCCCGCGAACGCACCACAAGCGGGGGCGGGGTCGCTCGCGAGGCTCATGCGATAGCGACACGGAGACCGACACGGATAATGCTTTGACGAGTGATGATGAGGAGCTAAAGGGCGACAGACACAAGAAGCGGCGGACTGGCGAGGCGAAGGAGGAGGATGAAGAGGCGTTTTGGCTGGGAGATGGTCCGAGCAGGAGCAAGACGGCCGGATCTTACACGGTCTCCTCGTCGTCGACGACGAAGACACGCGCGGACTCGCCCCCAGCAGCTGCCCTGCTCTACCGGCGGCGTCAGCAGACGACCGATGTGGCACCCGTTTCGCCCCCGCCCTCTCACCGGAAGCAACCCGCGGTAGCATCGAGCGCGACGCTGGAGTCCGTGACCGTGTCATCGCCCGAGCCGAGCCCTGTCACCGCATCGCTGCCCTCCACGCCGAAAGGCAAGCGCGCCGTGCGCGACTCCCCTGACAACCCTTTCCTCGTGTCGCCGGTAGACACACCCGACTCCAGTAGCCCCAGCGGGCAGTCCACGAGCCCTCACACGCCCACTCCGTACTACGAGAAGCCAACCATCACCTATGTCTTGTAAGTCCCTTATTTATCTTACCCCCCCCCCCCCCCCTTTATTGCGTTCTTCCCGTCACGTTACCGACGCGTCATGTCCCTTTTCAGTCGTGGAGTCCGCAGGACGTACAACAACCCGATGTACAACCATGCAGAGGACCGACCCCTATCGCCCCCGCCGAACTCGTTACTCCCCATCGACGACCCAGACTACACTCCCGACCCTAGCTGTCGGCCCAAGCTGCTTTTCCCTGCGGCGCGGCGACAGAAGCAGCGTGCCAACGACACCGTGAAGCGAGACAAGACCGCGAAGCACCACGCGCCGGAAGTCCACTCCCGGGGTCGCAGCCTACGTTCCCGCTCACGCTCGCAGTCCGTTTTGTCCCAGGAGGACAGCGACGCGGAGGACTCGGACGAGGGCGCGACGGCTGGGTCCCTCATCCGACCTAAGAAGCTCGACTTTGGCGTCGCGGCTGCTGCTGCTGCTGGCGGAGGTAGGAAAAAGACATGGGACCAAGAACGCAAGGACACGCTGTTGAAGGCTGGAGAGCGCGTTTCCGGGTGAGAGACTCCCCTGCGCACATCTCGGACCCGAGCGTGGGGGTGCTTCGTACCTTTTGCTTGCGTCTGCAGGGAGAGAGAGCTGTCGGACGTCCCGCCAGAATCGCACTCGCATCTGCTGCCGGTTTTTCGTGTCCCTCTTGCCTTCCTGTACCTTTCACTATCTTATTCATTGACCTCCTTCCCGCCGTCCCCGCCTGCTCGTGTCCCTGCCTGTGCTACGCATGCCAATGGCCCTGGCCCCCTCTCACTCCTTGTACTTCCTTTTCTTGTCCTTATTGTTGTTGTGCCACCTACCCTTGCCCTTCCAAACCGTCGCTGGTAATACAGTTCCTGTTCTCACGTCCGCCTCCTCTCGCCCTTTCCTCGATTTGCCCTCATTGATTTGCGATACCTATACATATTCTTTGTGCACCCAATGCGACACCCCTACATCCTACCCTACTGAACCTACGCTCACCTCATACATCCAAAGACATTGCCGATGCATTCATCCCACGAACATGTCAATGCATCATTTACTGGTTTATCACCTGCTATTCAGTAGTATATCATGGTCTACACTGTACATACAAACAGACAGACGAAAAATATATATAGATGCGTTACGTTATGCTCTCATGTACGTGCAAGCCTGGCGGGATAGTGGGGCTCAGGGCCTGGCGTTGAGGCTTTCGAGTTCCTGGACCTATTGAATCCTTTGACCAAAGGCACGGGGGAACGTTCACGGTTCGTGGCCTCAGGTAAGAAACGGCCATCGCCAACTGCCGGACCGGCTAAAGTAAAGACGTGCAGGTCTGCTAAGGCGTGGGAATGTTGCATGCTGTTCCCTTCCGGCTGAATCTAAAATTCTTTTTTGTTGTCTCTGAAGACCTCACTCTGAACGGCGTCAGTGCGGCATGCCGAGCTTGGCTATACACAGATAGATCCTGGGATCATCGCCGCATCATCTTGCAGGAGTGTTCAATCGGTTCGAGACCGATCCAATTTTGTGGTGAGTGAAGTTTTCTCTTTACCGAGCGTCAAGTGCTCACGCGTTGTCTCTACTGCTAGCTCTCTAGCTGAGGCACCATTGTGTTTCGAATCTGCATGTATTTTCGACATGTTATTCGGTTCTTAAGTCACAAGTAACTGCCTCATGAGGTTAGTATCAAGGCATATGGTAGTGGAGTCTACCAATCTCAACTTGAATATGGCATGTGTGGCCGTCCGATCTCGACGTAGCAGTCTGCAGGCAGTTCGCAAAGCAAAGTGGCTACTATCTAAGTGATTGATTTTCAGCAAGCCTGCAATATGCAGTTGTAGAATGGCTGAGAGGATGCTCGGGAATGGTTCGGTCACCTAGATGTTCCTGTTTGAAGTTCGTACCAGTGAGTAGGCTCCATTCTATTAAGCGACAGCTTACTGAAGATAGTGGTCTTAGGGCCTTCGACTTCAACTCATTGCAGTCCGCACCAAGAAATGAGCGAGTAGGCTTCAATCATGGCTTCGGCATCAACCCCCTACTGAGCACCCCGATGTGATTGATATGTGCTAGAATCTGGTTAGAATGTGAGTGCGCTCCAACAGCTCCAATGCCTGTTCGGCACCTCAATAGTTTCACCTGCGTCTTTTTTGTGGTACTGCTATCCAGGCCAACGAATCTAATGCTTCCAAAACACGTAGTAAAGACGTCGGCGACACTTCGGGTCGGAGGTGGATCGTGCCTGGCTTTCATCCACCTTATCGCAACGTCGTTGGCTACACAATTTGTGTTCTTCGTGACGTGTCGCATCGTAACGATCACAGTAGAATCCCGCGCTCTGAAAGGATCTGTGAGAGAAGCGAGGGGCTCATCTGCAGTCTCGCCCAACAGTTGGCAACAGACTTTAGCAGACATGGGACATATCCTGTAATCTCTGTGGGTAAGTAATGGGATCACTGGAAAGCAGCATGCGTACCTATCAGAGAGACTTTGCCGCCGGTGAAAACTGGCAGTTCCGGCGGAGGCTTTCGACCTTCTTGTATCCACAGAAGGTGTTAATGCGGCATGACCCCCAGTCTCAAACTCACTATGCTCACCATTGGTTACGCACCAAGGTTCGCCCAGTAAGTACATGTGCTTTTATTCCGTTAGACTATAGTGGATCAACACGCAGTGTCACGCGCTTCTTAGTCACAAGATTGCAGTGCTCACAGAGTCACAGTTGTCGACTTCGACAGCCTGGCACCTTTGTTCTCAGGGACGGCGAACCTGGACAAACCTTGTGATAACTGCTCGTGTCACTCTCAGCGCGTCAGGAACTATCTTCCGCGACGGGGATCGTTATCTTGAAAGTCACCAGTAAGCTGACGCTCCGTAGCATAGAGAATGGAATATTGACTCGCTACAACCAGGTGTTCTAGTAGTCCTTGGGCGGGTGGGATATATTTCATAGCTCGTTTTCTGGAAGTCATCCTCGGAATCGCAGGTTTATCTATCTTTAAGACTTGGCAGCCGACGGATAATGCAGGACGGAACAGCGATCTTGAACCGTGCCCTTCTTGTCCACGGACTTTTGTCCCTTTGGACAACATCAGCTGTCGCTTGCCTCCCTGTCCTATACAGGATCTTTACATCATTCAATTGCTCCGGTTCTTATTTCAAGCCCTCTCCTGTCTACATAACCTTCTTCCCTCTCCTTTCCTCCTTGTGTTCTTCCTGCAAACGCCTCCTTTTGAACCATGGAATCTGCTGCAGGGAACATTGATGTGGGTCCGATTTGGGGATTTGCCATGTTAGGCTTACTGGAGGCGGTGGGATTGTGGGCGATTTCCGTCCTGCAGATGTAAGCTTCCAGCCTGAACTTTTGGAAAACTGCTTATGCTATTGCTTAGGTTTATTTATTTCATCAGGTTTCTACTCATACTAGACCCATGATTGTATGGTGACTGACGTGTGTCAAATAGTTATGGAAAGGACAACATTGCTGTGAAGTTACTGGTGAGTAAATGCATGTCCTTATTCCGTACCAGAGAGTTCTGAATTATCATTCAGGTCATATGGGTTATGTATGCCACCGCATAAGAAAATGATTATACGATCGCCTGACATATCTGTTCATAGGATGACATCGACGGCACACATAGTCATGATCATCAAAGCGCGTAAGTAGCGTTGCTCTCATATATGAATCCAACTCAACTCTTCTTATAGTGTACGTTGGGCTCATCGTCAGATTTGGCGACTATAGCAAGCTATTCGTGATAACCCCGTACGTATTTTATGCTCATTTTACTTCGTTGACGCTGATTATGCCTTAACAGGGAGATCATCGTTCGTATCGTCTTTATCGTTAGCAAGTTATTTCGCTTATTACTCTCCATCACCTTAGTGGTTGTTGTTCCCTACGGTGCGCATGATCTATGATCTTTAACCAACGAAGGCTCATGGGCTTCCTCTCAGACCCTTATCGCCATTTCTGTGCAGTGCTTCTTCATATATAGAATATGGCTATGTGCGTGGCTTGGATATTTTCCAAAAAATAGCTGTTAACTTTCCCAACAGTCAACTCCAAAAAGCTGCTTCTCCCTTCGTTTCTTGTGAGTACAGGTTCCATTCAAAACTAGTTTTAAAGCGCTCAATGATGCTACAGGTATTTTGTGGGGTATTTCAACTAGGTGAGAGAGTAACGTTAGATTTTACGACCAGCAATTTAATTTGTGTTTAAACTGTCGTAGCTGGCACGATCTGTGAGTAAAACCACGACTTGACGCTCGTTATTTACTTGACTTATTGTCATGATCAGTTACTATATATGAAGGGCAAGTCGCTCACCATGAATCAAACTGTCAGCGATATTCATCAATCTATTCAATTATTGCAGAAGTGTCCTTCATGAATTGTCAGAGCTATTTGCCGCCGATGTAAGTAATTTGGAGTTTCGCATAATGACATATTTTTCTGACGCTATGTACCCTATCTAGAAAGTGCAACTGGCGTGTTTTGGTGTCGCTGCTGGGGTTGATACCGCCATCGCTGTGTCTATGATCACTCTTCTCTACCAACGGCGTATTTCAGATGGATTTGAACAGTTAGTCGATAATATTACTTCCCAATGATCTATTTCGCTGAACAACTCTCGCCCGATACTTGGCAGCTCAACACGGTAAACCCATTCAAAACTCGTAGCTTATTTAAGCATTATTTAATATCTTGATTTTAGGACGTCGCAACTAATGCATCGTCTTATCGTTATGTCTATCAATAGTGGTAAGAGTGTAAGACTTGATGTAAGCAGCAGTTGTTAATACTACTGCAGGATTATGGACTGCCATTTTCGCAGTAGGGGCTCTGATTCTGGTACGCGAATGATTTTCTATTGCCCTCAGTCAAAACTAAACCAAGTTCGTCTCCCAAGGCTGTCGTATTTGATGGCAGACTGAACTACTCGATTTTATATTTCCCTCTGGCACATATTTACTCCAACACGTACGTCAATATAACAATGCCAAATGATACGAGTAATAATTTGAATCCTTATAGACTCCTGGCGAACTTGAACGCCCGAAAGTTCATAAGCAGACAGAATGCCGAATTCACTACCGTAGACGGTCCCAACACCTTCCATTTGACTCCAACTGGTCGCTCAGAGCGTGACGGACAAGTGAGCAGAGCTCGAACATGCTGAACTCTACTTATTTATTAATCAACGTCAAATAGTCGCTTAATATTTCGGGCGGCTACAAATCAAGCCATGGCGAAATTGCTTCTGCAGCACTTGTTCATATCTCGAAGGTGACCTATCAGCATAGTGACGATGGCCGGCGATTTGAGTCATGAAACTTGCCAGTATTGATCACCTCAGTTATTCCAAAATTTGTGAAATCGGACAAAGTGATCGTGTAAAAAGATAGATAATTACTAGTATTATACTTTGCAGAGTCTCTTATTGGCAACCTCTACCCAGCGATCGCCACCTACTGCAGTGGGTCCGTACAGTAACTGGTCTGGATCCCACTTGTCTTTTATCGCTAAAAGTCGATTATAATTAGCACCGTAGAAGGATTGCTGCCAATTCGGTTCATTGGGATCGGCCTATAACGAAAGCATTAGAACCAATATACCACAACTTCGCAATGCTATGTTGTACCTCGTTCAAATAAGTGCCTGAGTTAGGAGCAAGATCGCGAAGTGGTTGATCTAAAGTCGTAGTCACTATGTTCTGTGTGGCAACTATCTGAGCTGGTGTCGCGGTGTCGTTCCAAGGCCTGAAATCAGTTAAAGAATCGTTAGCTATGAGCAAAATCCAGATAAAATGAGACTCACACCAAGGTAATGAAAAACTTCTGAGCATCTCTCCAAGCTGGAAGGACAGCGTTAGACGGCGGATTTCCGGCTACTTTGAATGACGGGCTGAATGATAGATCATAACCCATCCCTCCATTGTTGACGATTCCTCTCAGAACACTGATGGTATTCGCGAAGGACTGGGGATTCTGGTATAGAGACTTCGGAAAAATGCGTCCACCGAAATTAAAGATTCCGACGGTAAGATCCACGAACGAAGGCACGCTCGAGAATCCCGTTTGATAGGTAGGGTGAGTATTAATAGCGAACGTGTAGGTTATACCCAATGCCTTCAACTTCGCAAGGAAAGGGTCGACAAGCGCCGTAACTTCTGCAATCGTCTTGTTCGGAACGAAGAGAGGAGCCATTTCGAAGAACGTTGACCCGTAGACTGCAATAGCGTACGCTCCTGAAATTCTTCGGTATCAGCGAAGATGCTTTTAATAATAGAACGTTCACTTACCCGCGTCTGTGAAGCTGGGTGTAACAGATTGGTAGGCCGTAATCGCCTCCCAATAGACGTCCTGAGTAATGTTCTGCGGAGTGAAAGTAACATTTGCAACTGTGACGGGAAAATTTGGGTGCGCCTTCACAGTGACGGACCACACAATGCCGTATGTACCGGGACCCTGTATCAAGAAAGTCAAAAATAGAAATATCTCAAGCAGGAAACTAACTCACTCCTCCACTCAACGCCCAATAGAGATCGGCATTCTGGGTGGGTGAAGCTGTGACAAATTGCCCTGTGGTTGTAATCACCTCATATTCAAGTGCGGAGTCGGCAGCCATCCCGAAAAGAGAGCTCAAGGTCGAATGGCCTCCTCCTTGAATATAACCGCCAGTAAATCCTACAGACTAAGCGATCATACATCATGAACTTCGATCCTTGATATGCCCAAGCAAAGGAAATTTTACTCACGAGACAATCCCCACCCACGACGACATGTCCATTATTATCCGCCACGCTGAACATCTGGCCCACTGACACCCCAGCCTGAGCTTTGACTGCGGGCCCTTGATAATTCGCCGACTTGAAATTATTTATCCACGTTGTCCCTTGCAAGAAGTGTGTCCATATGGCGAGAGCTCCGGTGCCTGTGGACTTTCCCATATAACTATGTATAAATGAGTACCAAGCTGAAATATTAATAATAAGAATAAAACGCACTCGTGTCCTGTGTTCCGGACGACGAATCTGATATTATACTGCTTCGCAAATGCAAGTGTCTTCGTAACATGTGCAACGGTCGATACATTGACAGCGTATTGAACATAAGTCCCGATAACGCATTCAGCTGTAGGAGAGGTGAAAGGATCGCAACTTTGATTCGCCCAGAGAGGAGTCATCATGGAAGAAGAGCTAGGAAGACTGCAAATTTCATGCAATTTAGTAAAATGCATAAAATGAAATATATGTTTCTTACTGAAGCGAAGTTTCATGCCAGTTGGAGCGAATGAAATCACATTTGGCCTGGTCGAATGTTGCCGCATGGCAAGGAGTACCAATGGGAACGGTGCGAATCAATCGACCATCCACAGATGCGTTGAACGCATTCCAAACGGACTGGGATGGCCATGCGGCGTCGCCAGGGAGGGCTTTACAAACAGAGGAGGCGCGTTTACAAACAGAATCGGGAGGTAAAGACTTCTGTTCTGAAACCTGTGTCAGAAACAGAAGTATAACCACATAATAGGGCCTCAGAGACAACAACATTATGCTGTTAGAATGAAGGAGGTAAGGAAGGTAAGCGATGGCAGTCTTAACTTATACATACCCAAGTCAACACCCATCGTGGAGGTCAGAATCCCATCTTTGGGCGCCTGCCGCGCCTGCCGCTGTCTCCACACATCGTGACGTTTCGCAACCTGTCCTTCGGAAGTGATGATCGCGGTTGTGTGAATAGTGTGTTACTGCAGCCGACGCTTGCCGGAGAACGGCGGGACGGGAGGGGTTGCTGTTCCTTGCCCTTGGGCCTAACTTTGGACCGTGTGCCTTGCTTATAGCCGAAGAAGGCGTGATATTATTGATGCGATCATTGTTATTCATAGACCAGATGCATCGTCTAGCCATTGCCTGACGATGTGGACAGTTTCATCTACATTATTCTTACTGTTTAATAGAACTTTATTCAGATTTATTGGTAGTACAAAACAATAAATACATCTCCATAAGGATAGTGGCATGAATGTTGAGGAACGCGAGTGCTTCTCCAAAGCATATACATACATTGCTTAGACCTCGCCAGAGAGATCTTGCATCTTTATACTGTTTTGCTCTTCAGGAAGAGTGTCATGCTTCGTAGAGCCCTGCATGCCATCACTTTGCTTGAATGTTTCAGTAGAAACCATGATCTAAAAACTCGTCATGATCAAGATTTTGTTATAGATATTTGTTGCGTACCTGTGGCCCAGATCTATCTTTTCGAGAAGTTTGACTAAGGCTCGGATGGAAAACATTGACACCACCCATGGTGCTTGTATTGACGCCACTTCTTTCGTTAATAAAGTTACGCGCGTTCAGATTAGCGAGAAGGCTGAAGAGATCGTGATTAGATGTAGAACAATGTAATATCGCAAGTTACTTACCAGTTTGAGTACAAATGAATTAGAGGCCAGTAAAAGATGGCATAATGAAGTTTTCCATCAAAAATAATGCTCTATACCGGGTTATCTGAAGTGATCGAGAAGATAATCCAGTAGCACACACCATGATGAGTACACCTATTGCGAATATGGCCGTCCATGCTCCTGTTTAATCAATCGCTGTAAGGAAATGTGGCACGTAATATAACAGGAATTTGCGTACCACTGTTGATTGACAGAATAATGAGGTGGTGTACAATTCGAGAAGCGCTACATAAATGTCAGCAACTCTATATCCTATCGAGGGGGGAAAGATTGTAAGCTAACCGTTTAGAGCTGTATGATAAATTACAATGCATCAGCAAAGTGTACATATGCGTTTGTGGAATCGGTCAACTAACTGTTGAAGTCCATCAGGTGAACGGCGTCGCGACAGTAAATGTATCATCGCGGCAGCGATAGCTACATCAACGCCAGCAGCTACACCATAATAACCCAGCATCACATGCTAATATTCAGGTCGTCATGGTCAGCGATACGTTGCAGGCAGAGAACATATGACCACTTACATCAACGGCGAATAGTGCTTTGAGATCCTTCAGGGTATTGCTAAAGAATATCCCCATTAGAAACTCCGCAAATACTAGTGATCACATGTCAAACTTACCCTTCATAAAGAGTAACTACCGGGCACAAGAGATTCAAAGATGAGAAGACAGAAATCCACTGGAATGAAAATGAAGTATTTACAGATATTCCCAGCTGGAAAAGCGGACAATAAGTAAGGCAACCAAGGACCACTACTAAGAAACATGGCATACCCATTTGGTACAATACACCGACGATCTGGGATGAAGAAAAAGTTGATGGAACGGACCATTAAACTAGTCGAAATGCTTACCAAACAACAGGGGAGTAGAAGTCTTTTCGAGTTGACTGTACAGCTGGTGAGGTAGCATTCTAGTGGAGAACTTATTACAACTCACAAAGCCATATTCGATGTATGAAGAACCCTTGAACTGTTATCCCTACGAGAGTCTGTTAAAGAGTTAGAGACAGCACGCAAAATGGCAATTAAACCTCACTGTCGGAAATAGGAGCCACTAATAGTTAAGAAGTGAAATCGCAAATAAGTCAGAATCAACTGCACATATTGTAGCTTGAAACATGACGAACGATTATTTCACTTTTGAAAAAAAGATGGACTCGCGTTAAATAATGACTGCAAAGATGACTCGTGTGGGTTTAACGTACGGATTCACTTTCGTTAGCTGAGTGTATTCTCCGAAGTTGACGATTAAAGCGTTATACACTGCGAATTAGATGAGTTAAGAATAAACCACAATTCAAATAGGTTTACGTACTTGCGACGATGATCATAACAATATCTGCGGTCGTTAACATCCTTATAAAGGACAATTGTAAGATTCAAAGTACTTTCCCTTCCAAAGAAAAGGCCACTCTACATAATCCATACTACCTAAAGCGATGTAGTGAAGTTAGATCTATGTCCTGCAGTTTCTTGTCTCAACTCACAGATAATTTCAAAAAGATGTTGTCTTTTCGATAACTGTTATGATGCGAACGTTGAGCGATCTACAGGTCGATATAAATATCGAACATACTTGACGAAATACATGAATCTGCAGCATCTACATGAGCAAGCTTGATTCAAGAAAAAGAAAGCTGCAGCCGCTCACGTTTGAAGAACTGAGATCGACCAAAAACCTATTGCCTCCAGTGCAGCAATCATCCCTACGCCCCATATTGGACCCACAGGTATCTTAACTATAGGTTCAGCAGACATCACTGCAGGAATTTGGAACGGGAAATTACAGAACGCTAACCCTTGAAGTGAGGGTGAGGTAATATATTGGATAGCCTTCACCTGGCCGATCGGCGGTGGACCCAAGGCTGGCCCGATTCAGAAGACTCTCTGACCACCCGCGGGACTGTTTCCAAGAATACCTGATTTTCGCACAAATAGTGCATCTCCATCACTTCTCCATCTCTTCTTGCTCCACGGGGTTGAGCAAAATGCTACCGGGGATACTTACGAGACTACCGCTTCTGGAGATATATATATTACACCTTGTGTATCATGTTGACGTTGACGTTGGTTGATTGATCAACTGAAGCTTTGCGCTGGCAGATACCTTTCTCATACATACAGTATGCCGTAGGTATTGCTATGGCTGCGCTACATCTTGGAATGGCTCTGAAAAGCTTACACTTACTATGAACTAGTAGCATAGTCAGAGAATTGGTCCTGTTATCGGACCGCAGCAAAAGCGCCCGATCCTAGCGTGTGTCGCACCATGAACTAATTCTCGAATCTTGTTTGAACCTCCTGCAGATACGTTGTTGATTCGCAAGTAGTGGGGCAGGAATCGGGATCCTCTATGATCACTGACGGAAATAGTTCGGCTGATAAGGACGGTGAAAGCTCAGGAAGTTAACTATCATCACATCATAAGCACTACTTACATACATAGATCGAAGGTAGCAGAGGAGTAAGAAGTCCTTCCAATCATGATCGTGGTGTGCAGATGAATAGTACGCTTCTCCAGCGTTGCATCACACCCCCTTGACGCGTGTATCAACCTTTTCGGTAGCTTCAGCTCACTATTACCTATCATTGCCATTATTAGCTTAGGTCATCTGCTCTTACTATGCATATGTAGCGGACTAAATGCCTTCCCATGCAGTCATGCTTTCCTTTAGTGAGATGATTCGACGGACATGGTCACCGCTCAACACCGTTATTGTATGGGTATCTACTCGGAAGTTACTAATACTGTTTATTATGTCCGTTGTGATAGGAGTGATAATTGTGTCACATCAAGCTGGAGCTTTCTGAACCCCGCAGACGCTGGAGTAAAGGCGATGAATTATGACAAGAACTATGGGAATATCTATCCGTGCACCTTCAGCTCAACTCCGTGTCCTTGTACCTCGCCAGAAATCCGCTAATTGCCGTCCATCAATTATTCGCTCGCCAATCATTAGCGCCCATACCGATTTACGACCTTTCACGAGCTTCAGCCATTCGTGATCAGGAAGTATGTTGAGACACAATGAGATTGATTCTTGTAGTCTTTCGCCAGAGTTAACCGAGAAAGTTCATTTGACTGCGAGAGCAAATAGATTTATGTACGACAGTGGACAATTGGCATCTGTTCTTATTGGAAATACGAGCTTGATGCCTGCCTCAGCGGAAGTCCGGCTGACGTCGGACCGTTACAGGTAGTATTAGGACACTGGTCTCCGAGTCCGTATTGTTCTTCATTGGTATTCTGTATTCTGTATATAACGGCTACATATTTTACATATAATATATAAGGTGGTGAATTTTAGTTGTGGTTCTTCACTCGTTTGTCATCTAAATAGCAGAATTAGCCGTCTCATTGGTGTTATTTCAACGGTTCTGACTTCAGTTTCCAGCGCAACTAATTTATAATACTGTACATGACAAGTATTTCACACTGTATGTACTTGGCAGCCAATAATGCATTAAATAGTACTCCAAGCATTATCGACAGGAATAATAGCCCCAGATATACCACGGCTAAGATCGGAAGCTAAGAAAAGGATCATCTCAGCGCATATTTCTGGGGAAGCTACGCCCTTCCCCTCTTGCAGGTTTGCGTGAACATCATGTACAGGTCTTCGCGATATCTCCACTTAGTAGATGTTTACGGTATCGATAACAAATGAATACGACTGACTTCATATGCGAAAAAGCTACAAGATCCCACTTCTTCCTATCAATATTTTGACTGAGGTTTGTAGCAACAGCTGGAGTCCATAAGTCAGTACATCAAACATGAAAATCCCGTCATACTTGCCTCCAGGGCAAATTGCATTGCAGCGTATTCCATCATCTTTGAAGAGCCAAGCCGTGTTCTTTGTGACACCAACCTATCATATGAAGGCATGGGGGTTTGGTAACTAGAATGAAGACGCATCATAACTTGTTGCTCACCAAACCATGCTTGCTAGCTGTGTAAGCCACTCCAGCAACTGCCCCGCTTATGCCAGCTTTACTAGAGACATTGACAATACTACCCGATTTTTGTTCCTTCATTACTTTCATCACTTCCCTCATAAGCCGCACCGGGGCTGTCAGGTTAATAGAAATAACTCTGTCCCAATCTTCATCGAGCAAATTATCGACACCACTATTTGCATCCAAGATACCGGCAACGTTGACGAGGATGTCAATTCGAGAGCCAAAAACCTCCTTACAAGCAGTGATTATACCAGCAGGAGCAGATGCATCTGCGACATTGGCGTGATAAAAATGAAACTTATCGCCTTCAATCGATGGCGTTGTCGCAATGTCCACTCCTAAGACTGTACATCCTGCCTTCAAAAGAGCCTTTGTGGTTGCCAAACCGATTCCGCTGGAAGTTCCCGTCACGATAGCGATCTGCGATTAAGCAGATAAGTACAAATGCTCCCATGAAAGAATCTGATCATCGTTATCACTTTGCCTTCAAGAGATGCCATAGTAAATAAGTTCGAATGAGGCGAAGCCGACCTTTCAATGTCGATGCACAAACTAGGAAGGAAAGTGGAAGAAAGCCAGTGGTACGCCCATTAATATACGAAATCACAATCATGCGATATTTTAGTATTTAGGATCGTCGCACGTGCATACCATACAAATTACTACTTAGCGCCCAACCACGTGTGAGGGGCGTAAATAATGGAGGGAGGTGTACGTACAGTGCTCACAGCTCAAAAACCGACCCCTCGGGGCCAAAAGAATTGATTGCCTAACTAGACATGAGAAAATACCCTAATTTCCTTGAAACGTGCGTTAATCGGCGCAGATTAATCATAGCTTTCCAACTACCTGATTTTCATCCCAAATTCCAAGTCTGAAAAATAAAAACAAAAAGTCCCGGAAGAAGATGTTTGGACCTGAAGTCACGTTTTTCCATATTGGTATAAACCATGAGATATAGAAGCTGTTATCTCGTGACCCTATCCACGAGTCAGCAGAATTTAGCGGTAAAATCTCACGGAAGCACCATTTTCGTGCGCAATAACAGTATCAATCCTTCGCTATTTGCACTCTAAAGCCGCTCAATAAGGGCAAAATGTTGGATTTTTCAGCCAAAATGTGAGTTTGGCCATATGACAGGGCAATTCTCGGAGATTTTATTTTCATGCTTTCCTCCCAGGATTTTAATTTTGCACTCAGAAACCAAAATTACGGCCAGCCCTGAGGGGCCGCTTTTAGCCCATGAGCACTGCACACACGCAGTTAGCTAACTCTGGTCTTAGTTCCACAAAGCGCGTGACGTATGTACATACATGTACATAGCTCTATTTCTGACGTTCAGGTGGGCACACATTCGACTCGCGGGAGAAGCCACAGAAATAGGAAGGTTGCCATTGCACGATTGAGATATTTTGATGGCCCGCCTGGTTCAATTAGACGATCACTATATATGATCATCGGATGTTTTAAGAAGATTTCTGTCAATAAAATACTTAATACTCTACACAACTGGATGAGTATCAAATGTGCAGAATTCCGTCGCTATGTAGGCCCGAGGCCCGAACTTCGACGAGCGTGAATACAGCGCTCTCACGCTGCTTTTGTCGCATCCTCAGTTACCAGCGGTGCTTTTCCGGGTTGATAGGGGTTAATGAATACATTGTTCTCAACTCCAAGCTTTTCAGATCAGAATTGCATCAGAACGTGCCGTCGACGGTCGTCTAAATTTCGTATTTTTCTATTTGCGTCTGTTGACCATCCAACACGCAGCTTTACAACGGCAAACATCTCAATTCTCTGTCACGAATCATGACTCAAACTCACCCTACTCTGACCCTACTCCGAGTCGACCATTAGTCGACCATCACCGATTGACTTCTCACACAACTTCCGTGTTGTGTCAGAAGCGGCCGAGTTCGCTGGATCTTCCCGCCTCGCCAGATTTCCAGATTTCGAGTGTCTTCCTCCATGATATATGATATCTGTCCTCTCCTATGATTGGCCGTCCTCTGAACTTCCAGGATCATAGCCTATCCAGAAATTCTATTGACATCGGCAGATATTCGTCCGTTGGTCGAGAGCTCCATTTTTTGAGAAATGCCTCCGTGGCTCAGATCTATATCCAGTCAACACCATACTTCCGGGTAAATAAATGACACCTCCGCGTAGCAAGCTCTTGAGGTCTGAGTGAAATAAAAGAACAGCCAATTATTCAATTGACTTCGTTCAATCCACCTCCGTCTTGCGCGTCTCAACATTCGATGCTTCTGCTCAGTTTAATTTCGGAAGTAAGGAATGCCTTTGGAATATCCTGTTAGTGATGATGTCTCAGTTTCATTCGGTGTTACTCACGCATTTATCGTTGTATTCTTAACCTACAGATCTTTCATCTCATTCATCGTCAGAGACAGAGGTACGTTTTACTTTCGCAATTGAATGAGAAATTCCTCATCAATATGCTCTAGTCAAGCCCTATCGAACAAAAGAATAACACTCGGATAGTCATATTAGATTTCCTTCAACAGTGCAGCATTCCGTATCCTCCGGTGTCAATTGACGATGGATTCTTCGCTGCATGTCATACTGAGGCCAAATATCGGGGATATCCATTGAGTGGGAAACGATCTCTTCGTCCCTTCATCTCAGGTGGCGTAGCGATGGCCATTACTGCTTATGCACATCTGCCCAATAAATCAACGAGGGTGTTCATATCACTGTACACCGCGTTCCTAATATATCTTGATGATATCTTTCAAAACGACATTGAAGCAGTTGTCCAATTCAATGAGGTGAGCTCCAAGATAATAGTTCCATGAGAGTTATTGACTTTAGATGCAGCGCTTCGTTAGTCGACGGGAGCAGAAGGACAAAGTCTTGGATGGCTTTGCTGATTTGCTTTCTCGAGTACACCAGCACTTTGGGAGGATAGCATCAAATATTATTATAACTGGAACGCTCAACTTGGTGACTGCATTGCTTCTCGAATACGAAACGCAAGGAATTCCTGTGAGTGATCATGCCGCAGTTCAGAGTGTATATCTCACTGTAGTCTATATGCAGGTTTGCAGTTCAGCTGACCGGTATCCTACATTTTCGCGCACCATGTCAGGCGCCTCAGAAGCATACGCCATCTTTGCATTTCCTTCCGAATTGCCACTCAAATCATACATTCACGCTCTTCCAGAGATGATGATATATATCAACAACGGCAATGATGTTCTGTCCTTCTACAAGGAAGAAAGTGCGGGAGAGACGGTGAATCGTGTGTCATTCATGGCACAGTGTCACGGAATTTCCAAGCATGAAGCGCTTCGTCTTCTTGCAGATGGAGCTGTCGATGCTCATGAGCATGTTCTCGAGATCCTGGCTCCTTATGGTGCCTCTCGTAATGCGTACGAAAGCTTCAGCCATGGATATATCGGGTTCCATGCATCTCTCAGTAGATATAGATTACAAGAATTGTCTCTAGAGTTCTAAAATATTCCTATATGTTACGATCATTTTACATTATCCTAAATCTATCTTGATACATGAGTCGATAGGTTTTTAGAATGATTCAACATGACGACTTTGCATGTACGTCGATGATGTGGCGCCCGCTGTCCTACAAACGCTCAAGTATATTTAGCTTCTGTCGTGATGAAAAAGAATACCAACGAAGTCAGATATTATCAAAACTTTCCCACTTTCATCCCCGTGCTTCGAATTCCGGAGCTTACGACAGCGATCGCATAGCTTAGATGAATCATATTGGATACTAATCAATCCCGTATCTACAGTCACCAGATGGAGACAACAGTTTTGTTCTCAGCGGTGTGTAGTCGGATTACTCCATGATACATATAGGGACATGTACCTTTAAACCTAGTCTATTGATCAATACAGTTGTCTTGATCTTTTAGGTAGGCTATCATGGCCGCCTTGGAAGTGCAACGAGGAGTCAAGCGGCATTTAAATGGTAAAGGACGTCTAACGATAAATTTGTTAATCAATAGAATAGAAGGTATTAACTTAGAACAAACCGCGTGAAGCCCGACATAAACTGGAGCTCCGGGACGATTTCTTTCCCAACGTTATCCAGCTCTTTATGAATACTGAAAGAAGCCAGGATGCGTGTCATAGCTAACCAGACAAGTGCATCAGCGAGAAATCTTCCTGGACAAATCCTGGATGATGATAAGATCTGAGAGGAACCAAAACGGCGCGAAAAGAATACCTTCGACCAAATCCAAATACGCCACTTGACTTTGGGTCAAGGAGATCAGGGTTATCTATATATCTTTCTGGAAGGAATTTGTTGGCATCTCGAAATGTCGATTCATCTCTTAACATAGCCCTACGAAGTAAAACGTTCAGCCACGACAGTGAAAAGAAATGGTGTCAAAATTTACCATGCATTTGCAAATACAATACTTCCTTTGGGTATCAAAAATCCTTTATAAATGTCATCTTCAATGAGACGATGCGGAACACCTAGAGACATGTGGACGATCAACATATAATCCCATTACTATTGCCATTATAATCTAAATTACCTAGGGGTGCCGGAGGATTCCACCTCAAGACCTCCTTGAATAGAGCTTCGACGTAGGGTAGGGAGGGACGGTCTGTGAATGCAGGAAGGCGCTTGATTCCAACAACTGTGTCCAGCTCTTTCTGTGCTAGTGCTTGCACTTCAGGATGCAAAACCATTGCGAGCAGAAAAGTCTCGAGGCATGTTAGTATCTGTTTTGAATCAATTGAGTATTTTCGTGAGGGAACATCAAGTAAATTATGCCACCGTCTCTGTCCCCGCTGCTCAAACTGATTAGTATGCCCGCATCTTGAGAAATTCACTAATCTCACCGCCATAAGTTGTTCCCGCAGCCCCTTTAAGGTCATATTCGGTTATTTCAGCATCTTGCTCTTGAATTTGCGACATCATGGTTGTCGCAAAGCAATTTTTGGCTTTGCCAGAGTTCTTTATGACTAGCAATGAAATACGGGAACTGTAGCAAATAATTTGACGAGCATACCAGCGATTCCTTCACATCTTTCCATGGAATGTCGCGGAGATCGTTCAAGCGGCTTTTCCAAAAGCCTGCTCTTCGTTTGAAATATGCAAAAGGAAACCATTCCGGCACAACCCGTACTAATTGATGTTTTCGGCTTAGTATTAGACACATCGTAAAAACGGAGTAACGTACGTATCGGGAATATATCCACAAGAAAAGCACCTGGTTTCGAGATTTCTGTAAAGGCGGCTATTGCTTCGTCAGCTAAGTCAAGAAGTGGGTGATCTCTTGCTGACACCGATATGCCGTATGTGCTCTCGATGAGAACGGAACCACCAAGGCTAAATGGATAAATTTATAAGTATCAGATGACTGTAAAAGGCGCAGAACTTACTGTTTGAAATGTTGACTGAAGTCATGCGGGTCAGTCAGAAGGCTATGTAGTAGACGTTCGGTCGCCTTCTCATGAAGAGGCCAAAATTCTTCAGCTGCACGAGCATTGAATCTTTCATGGAAAAGTTGGCGGTGCTTTCGCCATTGAGAACCGTATTGCATGATAACAACAGGCCAGTCCGCCAAACCCATGCTAGATTGATTTTAATTAAATGGTTTCAGACAGAGCACTCTATAGACTCACAGTCTCATCATTGGCGTAATGAAGCGATCTGAGTATATGGACGACTTAATATCTAGGAGATCATGTGCTGCTCGCTGCGAGTTAAGATACACTATTGACATCCCGAATATCT
Organism: Nidularia sp. FH-822889; assembly: GCA_036937115.1. NCBI lineage: Eukaryota > Fungi > Basidiomycota > Agaricomycetes > Agaricales > Nidulariaceae > Nidularia > Nidularia sp. FH-822889. Next base: position 67,227 of record JASFDF010000037.1, read on the forward strand.
TTAGCCCAATTACATCTCCTAGATATCAATACTAATGAGTACGATTGCAATACTACAATAATACAGTGAAAAACTGGCAACCAACCGTATGTTTTGCTCCATTCTGCATAAACCTCGCATTCTCGCTCGAAAACGATATCTCGGATGTTGCCAAGAAATGGTATCCCTTTTGGACCGGGGATGTTTTCTGCTAGAGGCTTCCTCCAGAGTGACGCGAATAAAAATCCGAATAAAAGGAAAAGCAATAACGGAATGGTAAAAGGGTATTCGAGAAGAGCCTGCATTTCTTTGTGTTGCGAGTTGCGCGAATGTAAGCGATATATTCTCGGTGAACTGGCGAGGTCGAAAAATTGAACCGTGGAATTTATAGATGCTGCCCTCCATACTCCCTTCCTGTTAATTTGCTTCCTTACAGAAAAACGCCACCCTGCGCCTGGACAAATAACTTCCGGTTTAAATGTATTTTATCACTCAAGCGCTCCCATGTGAGAAAACCAGTGGTGCATATTTCAGGGTAACATAATAGCCTTTTAAGAAGCGAGATCTTAAGGTATGGAACTAAATTCGAACTTACTTTTGCAGATTAGTAGCAACACAATCCATTGCAGGCATTGCATCTGTTCTCAATAAAACGCAATTTAAAGAGTTGACCACTTAAACGGTGACTGGCACCTTTCTACGAAATGAGAATCAACCCCATGAGAAAATCTAAACAGACGAAACAGTTCGATTAGGAAGTCTGAAAGAAATAGAAAAGAAAATTTACGTGCGGATGCGTCGGTACCGCCTGAAAGTACAAATTGACCATCTTCGGATACTATAATCTTGTTTTTCCAATCGAGATCATAATCTAGGTACCCGAGCAGGGTCCGGCAAAACCTAGGCGAAAATTAACCATGCCACAGGTGTATCAGGGTAAAAAGCGACTTAATTTGAGTCTAGGATGAGCCAAAATTAGATAAAAACGGCACTTTTTGAGCCACTGAAAGTCGCAAAAATCGCCGTGAGATTTGTTTTTGCCGGAGTTAGCCGAAAAGACTCCATGTAGATCAAGTTTGGCGAAAAAAGTGATCCCTGAGCGATTTTCCGGATAAAAAGGGGCCAAGGTAAGCCAAAAATCGTCTGGACAAAATGGTGTAAAATCAAATTTTCTTCTGTTCAAGCATCACAACATATTCTCAAGGGTCCTATGGTACATACTACTTGCATGGTGTGCAAGAATCCTCGAGCAACGTTTGAACCCTTGGGGTAAACCAAGGGCGAACGTCTCCGAGAACAGCTGGGAACGCATTGTTGGAACCAGGGTTGCTGTTGATGAATGCGTATCTGCATCCGATTGAGCCGAGTAGGCGCTAGTAGCAGCGGAAAGGTTTCTGTTGCGGAAATTGGGAGATGGTACGAAATTTCCACGACATCTAATCTAGATGATGGTCTGGTGGGCATGGAGTCAGCAAAGAAGGTGCTGGGAGCACCTAATTTGGAAGCTGGAACATATCATCTTCTCTTGAGTGAAAGTGGAGTCTGTTACAAGTAAGATATCACTACGCCGTACCATCATTGATACGCATGGCAATATATGCTTGATTTCATTCGTAAATAATGATGGAGGAGTCCTCACTGTTAGAGCTTGTGATTGTTGAGATCAAAGCATGAGAGTGTATGCTAGCCGCATTGAAGAGAAGATGGCCTAGATATTAGAAACAGTCTTCCAGAAAGAAGCTGATATATATCTTTGAATCAGCAGCGTAAAGCATCAGAAGCCAGATGTGAAGACATTGTTCGGGATTGAGAATGTAGCAGCGCTGTACTTAGTGTATGGGTAGAAATATCTGGCACGCAGCGGCGGTGGGGAGGGAATGCTGGAGAATCTTCCTTTCCACGATAATAATGATCTGTCAAAAACTACAGAGACAATCAATTGATGTTCATTAAATAATCTACATTCTATTAGTACTTTCTTACTTCTGATCTGGGGAAACGTGATACTATTGGTTCGTGGGCGGACGCATGTTACGTCCACTGGTGTACTACTCCTTCCTGTGCTTTTGGTAGTAATGGATGAGGCCTGCCGTCTGCAGGAGCGCGCAAGACCCCCACTATCAGAACATCCCAAACGATAAGACAGGATATGAACTGACTGAGCTGTCATGGCCCTTCACGTGTTCAGGCTTCTCGAGTCGAGCAAGGATATTCTTTGCGAGCACCTTTCCAAGCTCAACACCCATTTGATCTACCAGAACAGTGTTAATTAATGGCATACGAGGTCACGGCATTGCATCTTACCGAAGGAATTGATACCCCAAACAACTCCTTGAACAAAGATCTTATGCTCGTACAGCACAATCAGAGCACCTGAAGAGATACGCCGTCAGCTGCCACATCCCCAGGCCTTCACAAGAGAAGAGTCTACCCAGTATTGCGGGGGTCAACAGCGGGAACATGATGCTCGTGCTAAGTCTGTTTCCTCCGAAGACCTTGCCCCTCACTAGCACATCGCTTGCCCCCACCCCAAGCTCCTTCTTCACCTCTTCCTCCGTCTTACCGAAGGCAAGAGCCTCTGGCTGTGCGAAGAAGTTGGAAAGTAGAATGCGATGGTGTTTGGATCCATGGATGGGGTTGTGCATCGTGGCAGGTGTGATGAAGTTCGCTGGGATGATCTTCGTCCCTTGATGCACGAGCTGGTAAAAGAATGCTAGCCGTTGGCACCTGAAGCACGCCAGATGATAGGCTTTGGAGGTTACACGTCAGCTTGGAGGAGTAGTAGAGGTAGAGAAGTGGCAAGCGTACTCCAGTTTGGTAGTTAACTCGCTCGCCGTTTTTGGTGACCGACTTTCCATTCGATTCCATATCGCCCTTAGGAGGATCAATATCCGAAGTGACAAGAAACGTCATGGGTGACTTACCTGCTGGAAGTTGTCAGCAAACTTGTGTAGGTATTGATCGTAAGGAAGTAAGGTGAGTGTTTGTGAGCCTATTCTCCGTGTCAGATGAAGAACCAAGGATATTGAATAATACTTGCCGTAGAAATCATTGCACCAAATCCCAATAGCAGCCATGAGAACAGGCAAGTTCTGTTCCAGAGGTGTCTCCTTGAAATGCTTGTCCACCCATGAGCACCCTGGAGCAGCTGCTCGAAGTTATCATACCCCAATGACTAGCGCGATTGACAAGCCGATCGCACTCCACAGGCTATACCTCCCACCGACCCAGTCCCAGAACTGGAACATGTTCGCCTCAGAGATTCCAAAGGAAGTCACGGCCTTCGTATTCGTGCTCAGGGCGACGAAATGCTTCGCGACGTGGGCCTTATCCGTCGCTTTCTCGAGGAACCATGCACGCGCTGTCTCCGCATTGGTGATCGTCTCCTGGGTGGTAAACGTCTTGCTGGCTATGTTGAATAGCGTGCGGTCGGGATTGCATTCCCGGAGAGTCTCCGCGATATGGATGCCATCGATGTTCGATACGAAGTGTGCCTTCAAGTCGCGTTTCGAGTAGGGCTTAAGTGCCTCAGTCACCATCACTGGACCTAAATCCGATCCTCCAATTCCGATGTTGACGATAGTGTTGATGGTCTTCTCAGTGTAACCTTTCCACTCCCCGCTGTGAACAGCCTCTGAGAACTCCATGTGGTTGAGCACACCGCTGACCTCATCAACCCCTAACTCGGCGATGCGGAAGTCGTTGAAGTTACGCAGAGCGAGGTGGAGAACAGCGCGGAGGTATTGATGTGCTCCCCAGAAAACATCTTGTCGCGATACTCTTCAACATTGGCTTCGCGAACTAGGGCGAGCAACGTGTCCAGGATCGGTTCGGTGATGAGGTTTTTAGAGAGGTCGACCAGGAGAGTGACATCAGGCCCACTGGTGGAGTTACTCTTTCGAGAACTTCTCAAAACGCTAGGATCTTTGGCAAAGAGATCCTTGAGCACTATTTGGGCGTGTTCAGCGTCATAAAACTGCTGCAGCTTTTGCCATGCCGCGTAACCTGCATTTGACATAGGTTATTCAGGGTGATAATCAAGAGACGTAGTACTTACTCGTTGCTAGCTTTCCGCTCTTTTTAGTTTATGTTCTACGGAAGTTTGAAATGCGAAACACAGGAAGAGAGAGCCTGGATGACCAAGGATGGAATGATGGACATTTATACCGTCGTTCTTCGCCGTTGTCGTCAAGTAGGGGTTTCGCGGGTTTATCATAACCTGTCTGTGATCGTGAGAATAAATCTCCGGCCCGTTACAAGCGGACTCCCTTCCAAAGCAATTATTTCCTTACAACCATCGTTGCTGACGCGACGGAACGGGAGAATATAGGCACGTTCTCCCAAAAACTCGCAGGACGGTGGCTTGTCATGGGCATTGGTGAGCTAAATATTGGCCGGTTGCGAAAGATCACCAATACCGATTACCCCGCTTCCCAACTCATACTGTAACACGTTCTTGGAATTGAGTGCACCTGAGCTATTTACAAACCCACAAGAACGTTTGCAGGATGTGCACCTAAGTAGTACATACATGACCTTGAGAGTCTCATACAATTACGCTTATCCAATGTCACAGGAACTTTGGAAGTGATTATTTACATAAACTAATACCTACTATCTATTACAACATAAACTGCCGATTCTAGGTACATCTGTCGATGCAAGCAAGCGCCCTAGCCAGTCTATTAATAGAGTGTATTAGCGTCATAATGATTAGGAAATTATTAGATATTCCAGCTTCCAACGCACTCGTAATTAATAGTTTGCCTCTGAAACCGACCGAATAAGCTCTTCAGCTTCCTTAGATCGCGGCTTGATGGAACATTTGAACGGGGTAGGTTGGCTTGCAAATTACGAGTTTAAAAGAGAAATGCGCATGAATAGTAGGACTGTCGCTGACCTGACTACACCGGAGCAATATTCATGTGTGGCATCCATGTCGGTACCTTCGATTTCCGAGATACTAAACACAGTTAGGATAGACGCTGCGGCTATCCAGATAGTGGAAAGCGCGATATGACTCCCAGGACAACTCCTGGTTTAAAATTAGCATTTCCTTATCTATTGTTTTGATTTATCGCAACATACCTTCGACCGAATCCGAACGTGATGTCTTCTGGGTCCATAGTATTCGGATTGAGAATTCCGTCTTTCAAGAACCTCTCGGGCTTAAATACTGAAGGCTCTGGATAGTTAGCTTCATCATTTAGCATGCACCTATCACAAACTGGTTAAGATATTCTAGGATTGAAGAACGCAGACACCTACCAGACGTTGAAAAGTATGATGGAATCTGCAGGAATGTGATATCCATTGTAGATATCGCTCCTAGTGAGAGCATGAGGTAAACCTGACATTGTGAGTTGCATTAGTACGATAATGTGATGTAGAGTGACGACGTACCCATTGGAGCGACAGGCTTCCAGCTAATTGAAAGTTTAAACCAGGAAGTGAAAAATAAGGCTCAGTACTTACCGCAAAAGTTCCTTTACAACTGCTGAAACATACGGCAACGCAGGAGCATCTTCGTGGCGAGGTAATCTACCCTGTAATACACGATCCAACTCATCCTGAGCTTTCTTCTGGATATCCGGGAAACAGGTCATAGCGAGCATAAATGAATTTAGGGCAGCGACAGTCGAATCGGTGCCGGCTGCATAGGACCAAGGTAGATAGAACGCCCGTTGTCAGCAATGGCTACGTAATAGATTAATCGCCATTACCTGCGAAAACGATCCCAGCGACATCTCTTATGAGCTCCAAGTCTTCTTCATGAAGATCCGTACTTGAGAGCTCTCCTAGACAACCCGATGTAAAAGAGGGACGAGGTCTACCTTCCGACTTCCATAGCAGTATCTTTAGAATTACGCAGAAAATTAGTCAGAATTTACGCACTAATTCCTTCTGAGCAGCGTCGAACGGCAACTGGAGCATTTTCATCATATCCTGGCGCCATTCCTTAGCCTTTCGCTGGAAGCCTGCACCGGGAATATATTCAGGGACATGTTTAAGGAGAGGGATCACGTCTACAAGAAAAGCTCCTGGGATAGCCGCCTGCCCGATCGTAGCAGTAGCTTTCTCGGCCATGATAATATATGGGTCGTTAGAAGTACGGATCTTGATTCCATAAGTGGTCGAAATGACGATGGCGCCTACTAGGCTGGAATGGAGAGGGAAAGGGTTATTTGGACCAACCCAGAGCCGTGTTATGGAAAGGCATTGCTTACTATCGCATATGGAGCATGAATTCCTCCGGAGACTCTAGTGTTTGAAGGAGCATCTTACGAGTGTATTCCAGTTCTTGGGGCTGATGCGCAGTGGTGTTAGACTTGTTGATATGTCGCTGAAATAATCGCCGCCTCTTTTTCCACTGATCTCCGTAAGGCATAAACGCCAGAGCCCAGTTCCATCCCATGCTAACGCGAAGAAACTGTAAAGAAAAGATTCGAGAGGATTCAACGCACTTACAGATCGTTCACCATGGTTGAAACGGGCCTATTATGTCGTCGTTTATGAATAATGTGTTCCGCTAAGTTTTGGAGGGTTTGACACGCACCTGCTCGAGTAAATACCTGATCTTTTTTCAAGCAGGTCTTTTGCTGCTTTGATACTATTAAGGATGATCATGGATTTACCAGCCGCATTTAGGTGAATAATATCAGAATCTATGGTGTAAGTAACAAATGAACGAGAAAGTCTATGCTAATGGGACTCAGAAGAACGCGCCGTATTTCTTTCCCCATTCAGCGTAGGTTTCCCATTCGCATTTCTTCGGTATATCCAAGAGATTTCCGATAACAGGCAGTTTCTTGGGTCCAGGAGGCAGAGGAAGAGCATTCATGTTGCGATAACAACAGAAAAGCCATGATAAGAGGACGATCGCCAAAGAAACTAACACGAAGTTGGGTGAAGTCATGGCTGATTGAAAGAGGCCAATGAGATATGGGCTCCTGCATGCTGAAGTCTGAGATTCTGCCCTTTATAAATATGAATCCATATGGAATGTATCCGTACATTATGGGCGCACTTTTCCCAGCCAAACCGATGAAGATCGGTAAGTCGCCGTAAGGTCCGGAAGACAGCCAAAGAAGTCACATAACAATTTTAACGCTATTGTTATTGTTGGCCAAGGAATGGTTTTATGTCGAAATTGACCTTAAGAGTCCTTTGATTGTGCCTTCAAATCAGAATGATTGGTTCCTGAGAAATAACAAGGCGCTGCTTACGATGACTGAAATGAGGAGCACCAATAGCGGGCGAACCTTACGCAATTGCATTGCGATGTGCACTATTAGAATACTAGATGTCACAACTCGCCGTGGAAGAAAGCTAGGGGTCGAGTCTGGGGAGCGTCATCTGGGCGTCTTCGTAAGTTCTGGCAAAGCAGTTACAACATGATGAGGGCGCAATTATTCTGCTGACCTCCTTCTGACGCAGAGAACTATTCGACGGCAGCGGATACATCAAGGGCTAAGTAAAATAACATTAGTTCCTATTGGTTAATTTATGGATTACTTACTTCGATCCACGGATACTTGTACAAATGAACCGTGGATATCCTCAGCGACCGCTAGCCACTGGAAAGATGCCGCGGGGAAGTCCTGTAAATAGCCCAACACACCACTTGAACCGAGAAGCATTAACTTACGTAGACTGTGTGATGACAAAAATTTATGCTACGTAGAGCACAAGAGTCGACGTCGAAGAACACCGTTTACGGTAGAGGAGAAGCAGAATTTTAGGGAGGACAAATAAGGAAATTTACCGGGCAAATGTTGACGAAGTTTGACAAGCATACATAAATATCGCGTGTAGGTCGCGTTGCCCGTGATCACGTGCAATTGCAACTCTGCCACTGCCATCTGGATCCTTCTGGATCTTCCTGTTGACGACATCATCATAATGCTGCAATATTGACAATTTTGAAGTTATTGGAGAAGGTTTGAAACTTACTCGCGGTAATAAGCTGGATCTCATCTAGTCACATTTGCCCGAATATTCACGTCTCCGAATTAGAAAATCGACCCAATCCTACTGTCTTTCTAGGAAAGACGATTTTACTTATGTTGTGTATGCCACCTTATAGACAGTTCTGTCAGATCTCATGTCCCTGGTATCCAGTCAACTTCCCTTCTGCGGCCGCTACCCTTCCAATGACCCAATTCATCTAACAACACTACTCAATAAGAGAGCAGCACATCGGGTATCACATCTATCGTCTACTCAGGAATCACCTTCTATTTTTCAGTAACAGTGTACTACCTGAAGCCGGTAAACATATAGTTCGTTAGGGCGGTGAATTAATTCGCCGCTCGGGCATGTCGGAGATCACTACTCATGCTGAGAGGGAGTATTTTTCCCTGGGCACTAAAACAGCATATTGGCATTTCTTGCACGATGTATAAAACTGTTGCATGGTTCTCACAAAGTCTTGGGGCCCCCTCAACTATCATGAGTTCGCGGAGATTCTGGCATACTTCACTGCGCCCATTCTTGTGCTCTTCTATCTCCACTATCGACATGGAAGTTCTACATTGCCTCTTCCACCCGGGCCTCCGAAAGCCCCTCTATTAGGAAATCTGCTGGATATGCCCAAAATTTTGAATGGGAGACATTCGCTCGATGGGGAGTGAAATACAATTCGTCGTCCGTTGCTCGCGTAGAATTTTACATTAACATGGGACTTCAGGCTCAGACATAGTTCATGCCAAAGCAGGAAATATTGATTTAATCGTCATCAATTCATCTGCTGCTGCAAATGAGCTTCTTGACAAGAGGTCTGGGATATATTCGGGTCGGTAAGTATACTTCCCAAGGTTACGTGTTAGAAAAGGACGTTATCAACATATATTTTAGTCCACGTTTCACGATGGCGGTAGAGCTGTAAGCATATTTTTACACGGATGTTCTACCAGAAGACTTACCCTCTAAATAATAGTATGGGCTGGGGTTGGCAATTTTCATCCATGGGTTATGGAGACAAATCGAAAGAGCGCCGAAAACTCTTTCAGAAGCATTTTTCTTCCTCCAATAAGAGTATAGTTAATCCGAGGATTACAAGATTTGTCCGGATTTTTCAAAAACAACTAATTTCAGATCCAACGCAATTCATTGCCCATATCAGACAGTAAGTACTTCGGATTTTCCTATGTCATACTTACATCATTATCCCTTACACGAGGAACTGTTCTGTCTTTAGCATACGGGTTTGATATTAAGCCCTCCAAAGACCCCTATGTAGAGTTTGCGGAGTATGCTATACACACACTAGCAGCAGCAGCAGTCCCAGGTGTATTTCTTGTAGACTCCATTCCGCTTCTAAAGCATGTTCCAGACTGGATGCCGGGTGCAGGGTTCAAGAGAAAGGCGAGAGAGTGGTATAAGATTGCAACCAAGTTTCGCGAAATGCCATTCTCTGCTGGGGAACTACGTATTGTTAGCCTTCTCTCTGTTTTCATATCGAAAAAATTAACGCTCACACAATCCAACATGCTGGGTAAATGGACTGGCCCAGCCTTCTTTTATCTCTATGAGCCTTGAAGATCTCGACACAACGAAGGATATAGAATACCAGAGAGAAATTATCAAAGATACTGCTGGGATGTTTTTCGCTGGTGATTTTATGTGCCGTTCGTGTTATATCTTCTTGCTGATATCGACTCTAAACAGCTGGATCGGACACCACAGCTGCAGCACTTCAAACATTTTTTCTAGCTATGACTTGCTTCCCCGATGTATAAACTAGAGCTCAACAAGAGCTTGATCATGTATTGGGGAAGGAACGTCTTCCTAGTTTTTCTGATGAGCTCCTTCTACCATATATATCGGCCATTGTAAAAGAGGTTCTTCGGTATGTGAATTATATCTATGTATCAGCTAAGTTCTTGGATAATCGAATGAATCATTAGATGGCAGACACCTGCACCGATAGGCAAGTCTTTCGTGTAAAAATAACTATTTGTAATTGACAACGATTATCAGGCATTCCTTATTCTGTGGACAAGGATGATGTCTATAATAATTATCATATCCCTGCCAGGTCTTTCGTCATTGCAAACGCCTGGTGAGCTCTGTATTGCATTGTGTCCCAGAATACCACTGTACACTTATGATCGCTTCGGATAGGGCAATGCTTCATGATGAGAAAGACTATCCTGAACCATTTTCATTCAATCCAGAAAGATTTATGAAAGATGGGGAGCTAAACCTTGAAGTAAGAAATCCCGCTGAGATGGTTTTCGGATTTGGACGAAGGTGATTCGTCCTGTCACGGTCAGAGTTGCATTTAACTCGGTTTCAGAGTATGTCCGGGCTCTCATATAGGCTGGTCTGTACTGTGGCTTACCGCGGCATCTGTCCTCTCCACATTTGATATAACCAAGACTACCGACGAGCAGGGCCATATCATAGTTCCCTCGATGAAATTTCATTCGTCTTTGGTTATGTCCGTGCCACTTCTCTGTCTTATTTTTTGCCCAGTGAAACTCATGCATGTTTAGCAGTTATCCTCTGCCTTTCGAATGTAGCATAAAGCCACGCTCCGAAGAAGCGGCATCGTTAATTCGATCTGCTGCTGAGGGAGTGATTTAGAATCATATGTAGTTTCATAAAACGCGCAAAATAAATACAAGTCATGTACAATCAGCACTAGCCGAGATGAAGTATCTAGTGCCATTTAATGTAAGCTAAGTAAAAAGGTCAACTACTTTTCGACTCGGTGAAATCACTGCAACAGTTTTTGATCCCCATTCTAGAAGATCTCCACCTACAGTCGCAACTAGCTCTTCGGTTTGAGTTGTAGACCCGAGTAAATTCTCGACATTACAAGACCCCATAGCGAAAGCTTGTTCCTTCGAGATCCTTCCTCCAGCCTCTATGGCAGCCTGTAATACGAAATCAAGAACGAAATTGATTGTAAAGGCGTTCGAAACTTACCCATGCAATATCAAACGGAAGATTACGAGCGGACCAGTTAGTGAAAGATCCGATGCCGACGGTGACATTGTGCGATAACAATTTGAATATCGCACTATCCATGGTAATGGGCGGGCCAGGAAGACTATTCCAAGGTTTCAGCAAACATCTCGTTTGTCAATAATTACATGGCATACATTCGTCGATCATCCCAGCTTATTGACGGAAAAGGTATCCGAGAAGGCGTAAGTACAACGCCCACTCCAGCTTCACCGAGCTCCTTGGCAAGAAGATGGGCCTCGGTAGCATGAGTGATCGTCAATTTTATGCTATTTCCGGTCTTTGATTCAACCACTTTCTTGAGGATTGTAAGAGTGGCGATGACGTCCGCATTGCGGGCTTCAACAACAAGGGGTATTTTTCCCTATTTAAAGCTCAGCAGACTCCATCAAGTCCAATTCTATGCACTATACATACCTCTGCAACTTTTTTGAACCATTGACCAGCTGCACCACCCGGCTTACCTAGCAATAAGCGACGCAGTGCAGCGATTTGCGTACTCACGCTGGGACCTAACGAGTGCCCAATAGTTACATGAACTGCAGTGACCTCCTGAATTATGGCACCATGGTCAAGTTTGTGGGTGGTTCCCAGAGAAAAGAAAGTTCCTAAGCCGCTATAGAAGCCTGCATGGCTTGGTGCTATAATGGCAGATGTAACCTGAAATCATATTTGTTAAGATTTTTGAAGTATCCACAACGATTACTAGCATTATTCTTACCCCGGCACGATAAGCGATTCTGATATATTCAAAGGTCAGTCGTAAAAAGAGTTGCAAACGATTCAACGCACAAAGCATCTCTACTTCCAAACTCCAATCCATCCACTGCGCGGATGATCGCATTATCACCCAAGATTTCCAGAATTTTTGTATTGAGGGGATCCAGCACAGGCCCGTCTCCGGTGGACGGCTCCTGATTAATGTGCTGAAGCCCAAGAGTAGATCCAGAAGTCACAAAGCCAGGAGAAATGGATCCACCCTCTAGATCAATAGTCGTTGAATCAGACCCACCCAGGAATTGTGGGGATAAGCATATAGTATTCGTCCCAGAGCAGATGATAGAACCATTATGCGTAACGACAACGCCGAGATCAGACTCATCTTGTGCGTAAAACATGCTCTGGACTTTGTTCGACATCTTGCGGAAGACAGATTTGACGTTAATAAAGATTACCGTATCTGAAGAAGCCTTTTTAGGGGTGAGAGGAGGCAAGCCTTCGTATTCGACAGCCTCTTTTGCTTCTTCGTCAAAATTGGGAACCTTGGGCGTTTCCTGGAAAGCTTTCGGTTTGCGAACCACATGCGGAGACTCCAGCTGTGGAATACCGTCTACAAATACCTGTGTTGGGGTAGCTCCTAGAGCAAGCGGATGGCTGTCCCAGAGCACGATATCTGTTGTATATCTAGTGAGAAAGAAAGAAAGGACATGTTAGAGAAAACCCGACCTGCATCCCACCCTTAAAGTCGGCGTGAATTCAATTCTGTGTGAAACCTAGAAAGGAGCTTAGGAAGACCTTTTTTAACGTATCCAATCCTATGATCCATCCCCAACACCGCGGCGGCATTGGCAGTAACTGAGGATAGTGCCAAGTTATCGGGAAGTCCATAGAAATAAGCTTGCTGCGCTTCGTGAATCAAATAACGTGAGTGTATCGCCGGATGATCGCTCTAGGGCGCAACAGACATGAAAATAGAGCAAGTATACACAAAGGAAAAACATACTTTCATAGTTACGGTTATCCCGCTCTCAGCAAGTATCCGCGGAGCGAATTCTGATGATCTGTAGGCTTCACGTTTGTACCTGTAGACGATAACGAGTTCAGAGTTGGTTAGAATATTCTAAAGCGAAACTGGTTAAAGTATCTTGCCTGCTGAAAGTCGCGAATAAGGCTACAGCCGGTGGTTTCCCTGAATTAATTGCCATGAGCTCAGAGTATGCTTTCAGGCAGAAGAGAGAGCAGACCATAGGCCTTGTTGATAAGGTCTGTAACGAGATATGATTCGCTTGCATGATGAAAAGCGGCAATAGAGAACTCGAACTCATTCGATAGCTATTTGAAACCCGGGATGAGATCCGAGAAACACAAGAAGTGTTCAGACCCTATACTTACGCGAACCATGGCATCAATGTCAACGGCTTCGTAACAGTGTATGTTGACCTAATATTCCTGTATTTAAAGCCCAGATATAAAAAAGATTTAAGAAACACTGTCACCTTCACTCTTCCTCGCAATACATCAACGAGAGATTCCCACTGAAGATCTTCAGGGAATTCTCCTAACTGCTTCCAATTATTTCTTTTCACAGCGGCACAATAATCATCTTGCTGCCTTTTGATCTCTCTAGCTGTATTATATCTAATGTGGAGAAGACATTACATTATAGGGGTCTATATTGCTGATAACAAATACGCACGCTTCGCGAAACGCCCAGACTGTATCCATCCTAGAGTCGCCATAAACGCGGCCTTATTTTTGGTCAGGGTGTCGAATGAAGTGAAGAACGCATGAGCTTACTGGGATTTTCTCCTGAATAAGCACAGGGGATGTGTCAACACGAGTTAATGATTATAGAGATTAACCTGCAACGCACCACATGCATGCCTAAAGAACGGGAAACATTAAATCAATGATTTCCACTGAGCTCCGGGCAGCGTATAGTTGAATTATCTCACTTGATATGACGCCACCGAAACGGGAGGTTGGGATTCGGAGAAGAACGATTAAGTTGATACGGAGGTTCAATAAGCATAGAGGATGGCGAACGATCCACGGTTTCTCGTAGCTTTATGACGAAAGCTTGACCACCTAAATAACACGAAGATTTAGAGACTGTATGCTAAAATAAATAAATAGTAACGATACCCATAGCATTGGCTGATCCAGGAGGCACCAAAGATGTCGTAACTCCGCCCGCGATCGATAATAGAAACGACTGGTCGTGAGTGTTCAACGCATCGATGCTCCGAAGCCATGGCTGTATTGTGGCATGGAGAGAATTTCCATCGGCTGTACCATCCAACTCTGGGGAGGAGGATACCCCGATGTGCGAGTGCACGTCGATAATGCCTGGGGTGAGCCAAGATCCCTTAGTGTCTATAACGACTAAGTCGCTGCCATATGCCTCCAACCCTTCGTTCCCTAAGCTTCCAACACTTTGAATAATACCCTTGTCAAGGAGAACATCTCCATGCACAACTTCTGTTCCATTGTTTCTCCCAGTCCATATCCTCGCACCCATTAACAACACTGGTTTCGTTCCCGGCACGAAGCGTTCGGATCGCGAGCGTTCGTGAAAATCCAGCGGTGGTCCAGAGTCGCTATGTAGTTGCTGACAGCGACGACGTATGTCAGAGAGATTGTCACCGTGAAAAACGTTTATTGCCAGAGGCCCTGTAAAGCTTCGCAGGAACTTGAAGGGGAACAGAACAAGTAGGAGTGTCAAGCAGCTCAATGAAACATAAGTAGAACGCGATTGACGCAAAACTCCACATAAAGAATGGCGAAGAGTCCCCCCTTTGGGTTTCGCCATGGTGGTGGTGGAAAGAGAGATAGCTGTAGCATGCATGGTCCACGCTGTTGTGCCCCGTTCGCTGCAGCCATGCGAAAATACAATACTACGCACGCGGCGGGGAACTGGTCGCATGCCGGGGCCGGCTCGCACTTCGGACCGAAATAATTTAGATGTACCATGTACGCACTACTACTGGTTTATCTGCAGGAATGTTCTGGCTCTACAAGACACTACTAAATAACTATAGCATTCGAGTGGAGGTGTGGAAGCCCGCTAGCCTGCACGCACAAAGATCAGGCCCCGCCTCTATGTAGCCACCCCTTCGTCCTACTCGGAGCGCCGATGGATGAGGACCCACAGGACAAGCAGTCGAATCTTGTAGCCGACAACGAAGAGCAATCAAGCTGAGATCTCACAGCTGCAGGAAGAAGTATTTACCCCACCAAAATATGCCTTATCATCCCTCCCTCTATTCTGTAGCACTCGGGAATAGGTAGAGTACCGCCCGCATTTGCTGAGAAGCATCTGAAAACAGAGGCTCCAACTTGCTCTCGTTTGGAGAGCACCTCTCTCAATCCAAGGGGGAGGTGAGCCAATAGCGCATGCCTGAAAGATTACAGAGGGAAGCGTAATCGATGAATAGGAGAAGGAATCGGCGAGTAGGAGCTACACCTTCAATGCGATGAAAATGAGCTAGAACTCAGATGACAGCACAAACAGAATGAGAAGTGCGGCATTTCAATGAAAGAACGGGCCATGGAGATACAATAGAGATAGATAATTCCGTGTTCAGTAACGAATTGTGGGCGCCACGTGGGTGAAATGACCTATCTACACGTGCACGAAGTGCATGTGTGTAGTAGGAAGCACTGCTAGCTTGATAGCATTGCTAGGGATGGAGTGCGACACCGCTCAGGTAGGATACACACGGATGTGGCATGTTCGATGTGGCACAGCTCGCTGATCAGCAACAACGAGCCGAGCAAGTAAAGAACATGCGGAGCAGGCAGTTTATGTGATCGTGCTAGGGAGTTGCATGATGGTAAACGGATGACGTAGGTATTCAACCCGGACAAGCAGCTGTTTCCGATGGTCCATCGAACAGGGAAGAAGCGGATATGATCGGGATGACCAGCTCAGCAGGCCATACACGGCAATCGACTGGTTTGTATGACAACACTACATGCTTTTCGACTATGCAAGGAAGCCCGCGCCGTGCAAAATATCTAATCCGTGGCACTTGGGGAGCAAGCACACGAATGGCTGTTGGTCAACGCTTGCAGAGAAGCTCCAGCTAAACAGATGCACAATGTTCTCTTTGTGGATGATCCTGAAGAATAACAACGAGAAGCATCGCTATAGAGGATTGTCCTGCCTTTGCCTCGCCGTTTCTTCCGCTATCCCGCACGGCTCCGTCGCGACGATGGATACTAGCAATTGCCACAGCTAGCCACTGACGAACTGGACATCACATTCAACCCGCTGGACAACGTCAATGAAGAGGTAAATGTACGGTATTGGCACATGAGGATCTCTTGATGTAAGCATCCTTTGGGCGTAAGGATGTGAACTAGAACGGCTTCTTCTGAAGTCACGCTACGCAGCGAGCAAACAGCCACTTCCTCTAGCTTGGAGGGTCTGATACAGGAAGCAGCTGCATAAGAGGACCTCACGCAGCCGTTGGCTCTTCGGGCTGCTGCTTCCAGATACTTCAACGGGGCATCGAGCGCGAAGCTTCCCATGAAGGTAATCGTGCTGAAACGAATCTGGAGTTACCCAGAACAACATCCCATTCAAAACATGAAGCGTGAGGAGGAATAGCGTTCTACCAGCATACCTAGAATATCATTAGCGAGAACCGGATCTGGTTGATGGAGAATCGGAGACGTGAATGCTCGACATAGGCAATACTTCAGTATAAGGACATCCAGAGTTGGTGAGATTGGGAGACGCTCAACGGGTGATATGCAGATACTTCGGGAGCACAAAACGGGGCTGCACCACGACCTCGATAGTGTTGAAAAAGACGTCGGATTGTCCCCAAAGAACACCTAATTCAGAACGAGTAGAGCAGCATGGAGAAATGAGTGTTCTATGAAGACATCTAGAGCATGTTTGACGAGAATGGGGGATCCTCGACGAGAAGTCGGAGGCGTGAATGCCCGACTAGCACGTGTAGATACCTCAATATAGGCTGTGAGGAGCAGGCGTGGAGATGTAACACAGGTTGATCGTGCTGGAGAACATCTCAAAGTTGTTCCCGATGCCGAACGGGAGGCATGACAGGGAAGCAGGGGCTCCTTCAGGAGGATGTTTGGAGCACCGTTGGCAAGGACTGGGGGTGATCGCTGCTCGGAGGAGCGGGTGCTTTCGGTTGCGTCCGCAGGAGCTGTAGACTGCAGTGCAGAGGGACAGTGGAGCGTTTGGTCCACCGCACGTTGACGCTAGGCATTGCATGTCGACGCTGACCGTCTTTTCGAGGACCTGGGAGTCCACTGCGGGCGGATCGGCGATCATGGCAATTGCAGAGGTTCGAAACTAAAGGTATGGTGTTGTTGATCCTCATCGAACAGGAGAGGAGGCGGGCACAGAGATTATCGGAATGCCCATAACTGGAGATTGCATTTTTGCACGAAACTCTCTTTGGCATGGCGAAGAGTGTTAAACGCTGAGAGCGTACACAATCAGATGGATGACCTTCACGGAAGCTCCTGCAGCTGAGTGAGCTGGCATTCTACAAAAACCATGCTGCGCAGTAGAGCAGACTTCAGAGGCTCGGGTAGTTAAAAAGCTGAGTAGACTTGAAGTGACCACAAAGATGATAAGGGTGGTTGAAAAAGCCTTCTGGATGGCAATCAAGCTTCTCTGAGCCAGCAGGATCATCAGCTGAGCCACAGATGATATGAATCAAAATAGTTCACCCTCAGAGATACCCATACACGTTCCCAGCCAGCTGGCTTACTAGATCATCCCATCCTATGGCGAGAAAGAAAGCCTTCTCATTAAAATCTAGGTGCGAACGAGCTCCGATGTCACATATACATTGGATGTCGCATTCTGGAGTTACATTGTGACACTTGGGTAAACCAAGAGAACGATAAGGTTGTGGGTCTTTACGAGAATCCACCAAATACTAAGATGAAAAGAACGATATTTAGACTGAAAGAAAGCAAGAACGCAAAGTCACTAACTACAGCATGGTACAGCTGAGTTACTTGAATCCTGAGGTCGTTAGACCCTACCCATGGACACGGCTGTAGATTTGGGTTCGGAGGCGATCGGAAGAGCCGCATGCGGCAAGGAGGAAGGAGGGTGCTTCCTAGATGGGTCTCCAAGAGGGCGAGGCATATGCCTTGATGTACAACTCCTGTGGAAGGGAAGAGGGTACGCGAGCCGTCGAAAATATCGCCGACAGTATGATAACAGTAGGGATTTGCTCATCGAGGCCAGAAGCCTGTGGCACGAACTACAGGATCATCTGAACACCATTTGACACCACTGAATCAACGATCCCAGTCAGAGGTGCGCTCAAAAAGAAGCTGGAGTTATGTAAACTGGCGTTGAAGGATCCGCATGCGTTGAAGACTCCGAAAGGCGCTGAAGGCTCCAACCGGCGTTATACATTCCGAAGGAGGACAACGAAAGGAGACAGAATCTCCTGAACGGCTGAAGTCTGAAGGGCATCGTATGACTACTTTTGGAGATAGGAGCCTTATCAGCTTTCCCTCTCATTGCGTAAAACGAAATGGCTCACACTTCAGAAACAGCTCAATCCACGCTCTCCCCTCATCAAAAACAGTCTTTCCGGCTAATATCGAGGAAGGGGACAACGCCGAGGACAGCGGCGGCCCAAAGGAAATGCTATAGGACCTCAGAGATCCATGCCTGATTTGAGATATCTATGATCATCCAAGATGATATTGCAAGAAGAAATGCCCGATCTTCGTTGGGTCTTTCTGGTGCTGAAGTGATAGAAGTGAGGATTAAGGGTTGAAGCCAGGGCAATGAAACCATGTCACCGACCAGGAAGAGCTAAAGTTGAGTCAGCCGAAGCTCTCAGAGACTATATCAAACTCCACGTACTGTTCATATGCCTATTCGAGGATCACAAACGACCGCATTCGTAGCATAGACGAATATCGACCTGACAAGAGAGCTTAAAGAACAATCAGGCTATAAACCGCCACCCAGAAAGCAGCTGATATATCATGAGCATCCTTCTAAGTAATTAAGAATTATAAGCACGCTATCATCGGAACGATAACAAAGCGAAAATGAAAAGTTCCTTACATATGTTAATGTACTACCGGGTTGGATCGGACACCATCACATATTATGGACGCATTCGAGATGGATAATACTGCTATTCGTTCGGGATTGGATTTAAATGAGGTTCGATATCATTCGCATTTAGCAAAACAGTGGGTAACGAAGTCGTACACGCTAGAAAAGCGGATGTGATGATGTTACTATCGTCGTTGGGCACAGCAATCAACCAATTTGGCGGAGTTTCAAACTTGTCAGCAACAGACTCAGCCCAAGCCCAGTTACTGGCAAACGCCGCTCACTCCGTCCTAATCCAACTTGTATTAAACCTCAATGGCCCCACGTCTGCCCTAATTGCTCCAATAAGGTCCTTCTAATACGCCGAAAATATAAAAAAAACTCACTTGGTTAAAGTACAAAACCTTGTAAGCCCCTTTGTTCTTCAGGTGTGTGCAGGACCACGAAACACATTTACAGGAGGAAGAAATCAATTTTAAACTCTTAGTAAATAGCCTGACACACCTCATATGTCCTTTAAACTTCACTTCTAAGCTCACTACCAGCCATATATGGACTTGCTCCCCGTAGGATCGGTCACTGGCACTAGTCTGCTTCATTTCTTGGAGTGGGAGATGATCAAATGAGCTCGAATGAGCGTCACATGCAATACTTGCCAGCATCTAATGCTACTTAATGCTTTGTGGTACCACCACGCAGAGCCTTCACGTTCTAACTATCATCGCAATTATGTTGCTGCCCAGCGGTGTTTTCTATCTGCTTGCTCTATTCTCCTTCTTACAGTGCTCCCTGGCAAAGGAAAAACTCCATAAATGTAAGGCTCTCCCTGGGGACCCTACTTGGCCATCCAAATATATATGGAATGTGTTCAATGCCTCTGTTGACGGCCGGCTTATTCGCACTGTTCCTATTGGGTCTCCTTGCCATGAAGCGCTGTTCGATCAAGAGAAGTGCGACTTCGTTCGTTCAAACTGGCACAAGACTTCCCTTCAGTAAGTGACAGCATACTATGCCAATTCTTGCACTCTGACCACTGGAATAAAGCCTCTCCAGCTCCTCATCTATGATGACACCTCTCTGGGCAAACAAAAGTTGCGATCCCTTTACCGCGCCCACAAACCAATGCGTGATTGGAACATATGTTCAGTATGCTGTGAATGTTTCCACTGTTTCACATGTTGCGAAGACACTTGCATTCGCTAAGGAGCATAACATTCGATTTGTCGTCCGAAATACTGGCCATGAGTAAGTTCCTCCAAAGTCAGTCGTGAAAAAGCCTCAACTTATTTCTCCGGGAAGTTATATGGGAAAATCCACTGGAACAGGGGCCCTTTCTATATGGACTCGGTTTCTTCAGGAGAGGACATGGATTGAAAACTTTATATCCTCTACGTACCAAGGTCCTGCTATCAAGGCACAGGCTGGGGTCATTGTATCACAGATGTACGAAATAGCGCACAAAAACAACCACGTTGTAGTGGGAGGATCTTGTCAAGTACACATTCTCCCCTGGTCTCCCGTCACCCTTCTTACCGGTGTGTTAGGATGTAGGATTCTCGGGAGGGTATATTCAAGGCGGGGGACATTCCAGTCTCAGTTCACTCCTTGGAATGGCAGCGGATTCTGCACTCGAATTTGAAGTGGTAACAACCAAAGGCAAGTTTGTTATAGCGTCGCCAACACAGAATTCGGATTTATATTGGGCCCTAAGCGGAGGTGTAAGTTCAGCTGTATTTTACTGCAGAACACGTTTCTGACTTACAACTATTTAGGGTGGAGGGACATATGGAATCGTATGGTCTGTTACTGTTAAAGCACATCCTAATTTCCCAGTTACTATCGCAAATCTCACCTTCGACCCTACCACCATCTCCGGAGATGTGTATTGGAAAGGAATTTCGGCGTATCAGTCTATCAGTCCCAATCTAACGGATGAAGGTAAACCTACTTTTTGTTCTCCTCGCTTTATTGGATGATTAAGATACGCTCTAGGAGGATATGCCTTAGCGACATACGGTGCAAACAGCTTCTCGCTTGGGCCGGTCCTATTACCTAATAAGACGGTCGCACAAGTTACGGAAGTGATGAACCCCATGCTTAAGAAATTAACAACCCTCGGCATTAATTACACATTCTCAATTTATAGCAAGCCATCGTTCCAAACAGCGTTCGATAGCCTTGCGGAATTCGCCGACTTTACAGTTGGGACGTTCAACTTTGGCGGCCGTATTCTTCCACAATCTCTATTCGAAAACCCGCAATCATTCTCAAAGATGATGAGGGTACTGCGTGGTATTGTTGATAATGAGGGCATGGTTTATGATTTACTGGTCCGTCCATCCTTTCAAGTTAGCGGCAATCCGCCTCCCAATGCGGTCCTCCCAGCATGGAGAGATGCTCAGAAGCTTCTCATTTCTCTTCTGTAAGTTTTGCTTTGAACAAATATATGTTTAACTAGCCAACGTGTTGTGGTTTACTTAGTCCCTGGAATGATACTGCGACTGAGGACGATATAGTCGCTGCGAGAAATAAAATAACAACAATTTTGGATCAACCTCTACGAGATCTAGCGCCTTACTCAGGTACATATCTTAATGAGGTGCGCAATTCTAATGGTTTCGTGTCTTAATCTTGGAGAATAATCCCATTAAATCTTCAATCCAGGCTGATGCCCAAGAACCAGACTGGCAGGACTCTTTCTATGGCTCGAACTATCCTCGTCTGTTGGCCATTAAAGATAAGTGGGATCCAGACCAGCTGCTATACGGTGCGACGGCCGTTGGCGGTGATCGATGGAAGGAAGATGAGGAAGGGAGGTTATGTAAATGTAAAGCACCTGATTTAAATATATCCACGGATAGGTTCGCAAATTGACAGAAAGCCTTTGCAAATGACTAAAAATAAATTCGCATCTGGAGGCACCATTATTAAAGGGCAGAAATTGTGAGATTATACCAATCAGATTATATTTGCCGTACGTAGCTATAGGGCTCTTGATGCTAAAAGCGTCAATAGATTATGCAGCAGATCTATCTGTTTAATTTCAGAAAACCAGCTTCCATATTCATTAAACATAAGTTTAGGTCTATTTCGTAAAGCAAAGAGGTGAAGTACACGAATACCCCGAGAAATCCGTTGTAAATCGCTGTGAAGTATAGATAATTGCACGAACCACTCATATATGAGAATGTTCCCTCGCTTTGTTCCAGTCTCTAGTTACTTCTAAGACGGTTTGGATATGATCCACTGAAAGTGGCTTGTCCTCGTCTAACGCAAGGGAGTGAGCAGTGCTTATAACATTCTTAATCTGATTTGTCGAGCGTCAGAACTTGTCAGCATACGAGAAATTCAGACACCATGAGATATACCTGTCGTCCGTTCAAATTCTCATCGGCCAAAGTGTCAATCTCGGTATCACTGATGGCCTCTGCTATTGAGATTTTCTTAATGAAGGTCTTCCAAATCTGCCTTCTCGACTTTGAATCCAGATGAGGGTAGAACAATGTAAAGTGAAATCGACCTAAGATGATAATTAGTTAATGAATTAATTATGAATAAATAGATCAACTTACTCTCGAATGCCGAATCGCACTGGGCAATCATATTCGTAGTAAGGAAAAGGATGCCTTGGTAGTACTCCAGCTGGCGCAGAAAAATAGAAACGAGAGCGTTTCTCAGTACATCTCGATCATCACGTTGAAAAAGGAACACGTCTGCTTCGTCGAGCAGTAAAACCGCCTTCCATCTCTGAGCGATATCAAGGATTTGGGTTAAGGCCTTATCAACGGTCATAGCCTCTGTCCCTAGTTCTCCCGCTGAAATGCAGTAGAGTGGACGCTTGGTTGCCTTGAAAAGCGGAGTGATATTTCATGAGTCATACATCCAGGTGCGACATGTCAACGCACTTACCTCTGCCACAGCCTCTGCCGTGAGGGTTTTACCACATCCAGGAGGACCAGCAAGCAGTCCAACGAGACCTTTACCCTTTCCTTGAACGATATCATCGAATTTTGAGGAGCGTATGTCATGCTGCTTGACTAGAGCGAGGACAAGAGTCTTTTGTTTGCCGGCAAGAACTAAAGAATTGAAGGCATCTTCGGACCAACTGATGTCGTTAACACGGTCCAAAGCAAAGCCTCCTAAAATAGAATCCTAATGGTTAGCATGAAAATATCAAGAAGTTGACACTGCAGAACATACCCCACTCTTTCACTCCGAAGCAGAAGCCCAGCACGATAGGCGTACAAATCATATAATGCTCGTCGTTTAGGTCTTCGATGTGTAGTCGTTTGTACACTTCATAATTGTAGGTACTATTCGGTTGGAAGGTGCGGAAGGCTGCAGGGTCGATCATCAGGCGTCCGTAAGTCTGCAAAATAGTTCGTCAGTGCGGAACTGCTTCAAAAGAAAATATGGATACTTACATTGAACTTGATACGCTGAGGCTCATCTTTCGAATTCATGATTTCCTTCATACCTGGTCCAGAGATCTCGCCATACGTGTGCTTTTGTAAATGCGCAAATTTACGGCCCCTCTGAATGGCTTCGTCACGAATTGACTCCCAACGATCGTGACACCGAAGAGGATAAAGTGGCAGATCCCGCATGCTACGTGCTCCGTTGAATTCATCAATCTCGATATCCTCCAACGCAGTACCAAAAGAATTTCCATCATGCACAATGGCCTGGCAGGTAATAATGGCGTATAATGAGTCGTCTGGTCTCCGAGAAATTCGGAAGCGCAGCGATCTGAGAATCCTGTGTTGTTCTGTGTGCTGGTGATAGTTGTAGACAGGTGTATTGGGAGCAAATATTGTCCAGAGAAGAGTGAACGTTATAGATTGGCTTGACACGAGACTTCCTACATCGGCGAATGTTTCGGCAAGTTCCTCTTTGATGTACTCAAGGGCTACAGCACTGTCATCGATGAGTTCGGGATCTGGAGATTCTTTCAGTTTTTCCGCTTCCAATCGAGCTTGAATACCCGAATATGAGAAGAAAAGTAGGTGTGGATCGCACTGAAATGGAGGTTCATATAAGAGCGTTTGATATTTAATAGAATAAAAGGGATGTACGGCATACCTTAGGCGCACTCAGCAGGAGATTCAAACCGTCCACGCCTTTATGGATATCAATCAAGACATTGGCAACTGCAGAGCTCTTGATATCAATTTCCGTGCGCTCATGCTGCCCTTTGTAGTTGATTATGCGCCGGACTATGAAGACAGGTTTCTTCCCATGATCGTTCTTTTTCGTTTTTTTATTCGTCTTGCGAAGGACATCCGAGAAGGTTCGCCTGATTTCATCAGTGTCTAAAAAACATAAGATGCAAGAAATGACCTTACTGATCAAAACTACAAAAAATATAAGAGTGTAGAACAGCGGTAGATTGCATGAAAAACTTACTATTGGTCATAACGAAGAATACGTGCTCGCGAAGGCAGCATCGACGCTTTAGCTTGGTCTGAGGGATTCCGTGCAACGGTCGTCATGGATGAAGTCTGTAAACCCTCTAGCGAGAATGAGAGATTTGGATAGCGTCTGACTGAAAGTTTGAATAGAAGCTGAAATAGAGAGCTTCTGAGAGCGCTATAACGGAGGTTGGATTCCTGCGGCCTGCTCTTTGTTCCGATGCTATGTATTTTAAGCTGGAGGCAGTATGCGGCGTTTCATGTAGTAGCAACACGGCCCAGGGAAAGCAGCAAGGAGTCGTTGTTAGTCTAGGTGAGTAAGTTGTTGTCAGCTCACCACCGATTGATTAGCGCGTACTCGAGATTGTTGTCCCGGACGAGCTCAGCGCTCATAGCTGTACCAAATGGGCCAATGCATAAGCGCGCAAAGTCATGGAGATAGCAGATTGGGCGTCTAATTGCAACCAGGAGCCCTCGTTTGTCCGTCTTCCTAGTACATACACCAATCATCCACGACTCAGAGTCATGCATAATTCGAAGTGCAAGTTCTGAAAAACATGTATGTCTGCTTATTCTTCGCGTGAAAATTTTTGCTGGATCACATCACCGGCGCATTGCAAGTAAGTGTTTTCCAGTTCATATATACCATATGCGCAGATTAATGATTGTTGGATTTACGTAGATTTACGCCCGGCTGTGGTATTACTTTGTTTGGGTGAAGCGCTGAACTTTAATGAAGCCTGCTGGGTGCCGATATCATAAATAGTCAAACGATTGTGTAAGACGACACTGCCCCAACTATTACTCATTGTCGCTTTGATAAGGCACAACAAGGACACGGGGTTTTTAGAAGAGACCAGGCGCTAGTGCTCGGTAACCAACATCCCCAGTTCGCTCGTAGCAGTCATGGATGATCTATTGCGAAAGCCAGGGGAGCATCTCTCGTACGTAAACCATGCTATTATACTGCTATTTTCATAACTTATTTCAATTTGCTCACTTGTTCATCACAGGAAATCTCTCTTCGAGCAGGCATGGGAAGAGTATACAAAAGGATTACATTCGACGCAAAAGAAGGAAAAGCTTCGATTCATCGAGAACTGCTCGATATCCGCGAAGAACTGTTACGGAGATCCTGCTGTGGCAATCAATGAGACCATCATCGAGGCGGAGAAGAAGCATTCTAAAAAAACGTCACGAAAGATGATTGGGACATATCTGAAGCCCGTCGTGGACGCACTGAAGAATTTTAATGGTATTATCTCTGCAGTGAGTGAGTACGGATATGTTTCTTTCTTTCGTTCTATGCAATGGATATTCACGTTGCTTTCTTCGAAAGCCCAGGCGAATCCTATATCGCAGATTGTATGGGGGTCCTTGAAAATGATTTTAGATGTAAGTTAATGCTTTCGTTGAAAGTTATCCTAGCGATCTGATTTCCAAACTCAGGGCCTTGACCGGTTTTCCAACATCTTCGAAGTGATAAAGGGAGAACTACAGTCCCTCACCGTTAGAATCGACAGAATAAATGCATACGACAAGCTATATGGCAAGGATGCGAGAATGCAATCGTTCCTCTTCAAGTCCTACATCAATGTCATACATTTCTGGCATAGAGTTGATAAAGAGTGCTGCAACGGTTTGTTTGTAATACTATTCAATTTGGAAAACATACCGCTTATCTCAGTGCGTCAAGTTGCACGCGCAGTCCTCAAGTCAACTATCGGGGTTAATACTCAGAAATTAAACGCTATTATCTCTGATATGCAGAAAGACGCTACGGAAATCAAGGATCATGCTGATCTTCTTTTCCGGCAGGAATTTAGAGAAGTGCAGCTAGGGAATAAAGCTGAATGGAATGAGTTACGTGAGCGAAATAGGAAGGCTGATGAGTCTGAAAATCGTGCGTAAATTACGCCTATTCAAGTCTCACAATACGTCTTTAAAGCTATCCTGCCACCCCGCACAGGGCAACTGTTCGATAAGCTCGTCACCTGGCTATCCTCGCTTTACACCAGCGAGCCCAATTTTCGTCGGCAACACAAAAATTTGGAAGACTATCTCGATGGCACCTGTCAATGGCTTCTGGACGACCCGCATTTCATCGTCTGGCACGAGAGCCGTTCAGCTTCTCCCGTTCTATGGGTCCATGGACCTCCTGGCTCTGGAAAATCAACACTCTGCTCGCGCGTTATTGAACTAGTTTCTTCCAGCTCAGATGCGCCAGCTTTCCACTTTTGTGACTTTGCCCAGCCTTACGAGCCTACCCAAGTACTGTCGATGCTCGCGCGCCAACTTTTGACCAAGTACTGGGATACTTTTCACCAAATTCCGCAGAAGATGTGGGATGTGTCTCATACGGGCGCGTTTCCACTGAAAAACGTACAGGAACTGATCACATTTATTGTTAAGAGCCTGCCGAAAGTCTACTTCTTTATCGATGGCCTAGATGAAGAGGTCTCAGTACCCGCTAGGTGGAGAGACACGACCATTATGCTCGATTTTCTTGTCCAGCTCGCGCAAGAATTTCCACACAATATTCGACTTTGGTGTAGCAGTCAATCTCGGGAAGAAATCGTAAAGAAGCTGGATCAATTCCCGGATATCAACATCAGCACTCATGCAAAAGAAGACGTCACTTTCTACCTCTCCCAGAAAATACTTGACATCGACATGTTAGAGGAGTCTGATCAGCAAAAGTTCTTGAAAAAGATGCAAAAATCGGCGGAGTCATCCTTTATATACGCCAAGTTCATGTTTACTGCTCTTCAGAATGATTTCAACGATCTAGGAGAGATGGAAGAGTTCATGGAGAAAGGCTTTCCTGACGATCTGGTTGGTTATTATCGCAACATCTTCAAGCGCTTTAGAAAGCCTTTACGGCCGTTGGCGTGGTATGTGGTTTTAAATCATATTCAACGCGATTATATTAATAGGGGGTGTACTACTGCTTTCTAGTAAGATGTTCGCTTTGATCGCTTTCGCTCGAAGACCTTTGCGCTTGTCGGAACTTCAAGAAGCTATATGGTGCCTGCAAAGTAAATCGCCGGACTCGCTTCGCCCAGCAGATAAGCCATTTCCTCAGCGGCTGCGTGAAATATCTCAGCCGTTGATTGAGCTGATCAAGATGCCAGACGAAGAGGATGACTGTATTTGTCGTCTATTCCATTCTACGTTACGAGATTTTCTTGTTAGTCACACGGACATTCTGTGCGATTCCGGTAATCCGTCTTCCGATCTGTTCATAGGTCCAGTTGCAGCTGTAAATGCCTGTCTGTTCTATCTTGGACAGTCACGTTATAGTGGCTTTCTTTCCAAACGGGAAGATCAATGGTTCGATAAGAACGGGGATGCGGTGAAGAATCACCATTTCCTCATCTACGCAACGAAGTACTGGGATAAGCACCTTGATGACATCACAGATTCCCACCTACGCAATGAATTTCTTACCCGTATCGAATCTTTCATCACTTCTCCGAACTTCCTTACATGCGTACAGGTCCAGAGCCTGTGGGTCGAAGCCCAATTCTCAGTCTTTGGAAACTGCGCATGCTGTGAACACGAGCCCTTCTACTTTCTACGGAGGCTCTTTCCTTCATGGTTTTCACGAGAGATAGAACTTGGTCGCCAAAGATGGAAGCAGTATCGTGATTTCCTACACGAATGGAAATACCTGCTCAACTGTGGAGACTGTGTTAGAGGGCATAGCAATTGCTGCATCTTTCCCTACGTAGGAGAAGTCGGTCGTATATGGTTTGGTGCACTGCGCCCTTCGAATTTTCTTTCTCGACGTGACGGCGAGTACAAGAGCTTTATCTTCAGTGCAGAAGAGGATTCAGAGGCTAGAATCGGTCACTTCTTCGATGCTGTTGGAGAAAGTGGCAATGAAGTCACAATATTGCGCATCTAGTAAGTCAAATGCCTCATTTTCCATTCGTTAAGCTAAACTTAGGGGTTCTGGATAGCGACCCTGCAGAAGTAACTCTCGAATTCATCTGCGAGAGCTGGCAGTTGTCTGAGCGCTCTCAGCCTGTCATGCAGAAGCGACAAATCTTACGATTATCTGCTGAAAGTTGCAATTGGCCCTTATATATAAGAGCTGCTACGCAGAAGTCTCTGGAGATCGGAAAGGCTTCCCCAGCTGCTTTCGGAAGCGACTGTCAAACTCTTCGGATTGGCACCCAGCTATTTGCTCGAGACGACAAGGGAGACTTTACTTCTCTGCCTCCATTTGACTCCTCGCCAAAAGGTCAGCTGATTTATGTGGAAGATTTTGCTCGCCGGGACAACTTTATCGTGCTGGTTTCTCGGACCAGACTGCGCGCCAGCGATATTCCCAGCGCGTCAATTCTTGATGCAACAAATTCAGGTAATACACCTGCTGATACTATAATCAAAGAAGACGTCGATGATTCGGCGAGCTCGAGTAGCGAGTGGTCATATGAAAGCGAATCTTCTTCAGATGAGGAGGAGGATGCCGGCTACGAGAGCTGGAGCGAGAGCAGTACCGTTTTCTCTCAAGACTATCAATTTGAAGATGATATGATTAGCCCATGGGCTAATCGGGTCGAGAGCGATGAAGACCAAAGTTCATCTGATTTTAGTGATGTAGATACTGATGCCACTTCCGAGGACGAAGTCGGAGCCGTTTCCAAGCAGAAGCGAAGTTCAGAAGACGACTCCTCTGGTGACGAGGAAGAAGTCCCATTGGCTAGTAGATTTGCTTATGGAAGGATACGCGAAGACGATGATTATGCATGGGATGAAGGACGAAAATACTTCGGGGGCGATGACGAAGACTATGGGATATTCATTCCTAGCCGGAATCGTGGATCAAAGAAAGACCGACATCTCGAAGCATCCATCACTATTTTCGACACTGAAGGCAACAAGCTGACTAAACTCTTCTACTTGAATCGACGTATTGCCTGCAGACTCTATGGGTCACCACCAATCATCCACCCCACAAAGCCTTTCGCAATCTGGCCATTGGCCGGCGGTGACGTACTGTTTGTTGATTTTCAGACAAAGTCTTACTTCATCCAACAATTAAGACCTTCTACATTTCATAGTAGGTTATACGTTCTCACCCCGTAGTGTATTGCTGACTGTGAATTTTAGCCAGGCATATCTTCATGAAATGCCATTTTTCTGGATGCGGGAAATTCTTGCATATCGTTGCTCTCGAAGGACAGCGGAAGGTTGCTCCACCAGGGAAGGCAGCTTCCCGCCAACGACCCCCCATCGAACTCGCGGTCCTAGTATCAACATACCGTCTTTCTACTCGAAAAATGACCCGAGCGCCACCCATTCTTATGCACCGCGTCAGGGTAAAGTTGGGCCCCAAGAGCTCGTTGTCAGTGACAAAACTGCCCTACACTGTCACTTGGGCTTCCGATGATGTCTACCTCAGCTGCAGCGAAAGTACACTCAAAGTCTACCGCATATCATTATTCCCATCCTCAACGCAAAGCTCGAGCGAAGACCTGATCACCGTATTCGCTCCTCGCAAACCTATATTCCTTCCTGAAACGGCTATGAATCGGGAAGTATATTATTTTCCTCCCACTGAGACGGTACCTGGAGGGGACGAACCTCTTGGACGAATCATTATAGGCGGTCAGACCGTGCCAGCGGCACATGTTGAGACAATCGAGCACAATGGGGCAGAACCGGAGTATGTATATAAAGAAGAACCCGCAACTGGAAGCTTCAGCGTACGGCAAGGTATTTTTTCGCCCCCCGTCGGTTGCTACATCAAGGAGGAAGTCGATATGGGAGGATGGGATACATCCGAAAATCGTACAGATATTCCCTCTCAACTTGGGATTGGATGGCTTGACTATCGCTTGGAGAAGTTTAATCCTGAGGACGATTGTGATCGTAAGTGCCGCTTCATCAACTAGATATTCCGAGATACTTATATCTTTTCAGTGGAACCATATATTTACTAACTTGGTTGGAGGAAGCAAGCTTGCACAACAAAACCGTGTATTGTTTAGCCTCAGCATTCAGAATCGAAACAATAATATTACCGTGGAGCGAAGATCTCTCCGAAGGGTTACGCAGCGAACTTAGCAGTGTATACTCAACACAATAGGTAGATGTGGTGGGCAGCTGCTTCATTTTCTATAATACAACTGTACGATCGAGTTATGCATGAACATACTTCATGGGCCTTAGCTATGATGACAGAGGGACACAGAACGTGGTGTAGGAGAGACAAGATGGTGGGAAAGGAAAAAAAGAAACCTGAAGAAATAGTACACTAATAGCAGCGATATGAGGAGAGCAAGACAAAAGATGGCATTTAGGCCACAACTGCTCGTGCTCCAACAATCTACGAGAACACCGTCTCCTCCCACATATTCTGCGCCCCGATATTCGCGAACATCTCCTCGTCCGCGTTCGGTGTCCAGACGGCGTCGTCTCGGGTCTTCACAGCCTGCCAAGAAGTACATGAGTCAGAAATGTGCTTGTGTAAAGGAACCGCCAAGAACGAAAACGTTATGGCAGGTGAACTGGAATGGCCTCCATAGGCATTGGTGCTGGAACAATGGGCAAAGCTATCAAGTCTCGCATGAAACCATGAGGTCAGACAACAACCTCATCGAGTCGAGACCTCTCTTCACCCAGTTGCCACATCATGTAGCAGATGACCGCAAACCCCAGCAAGTACCCTCGAAAATGAAGACCAACACACCAAATTCAATCTCACCTTACTCAAGAACTCCTTACTTCGTCCCACCTCCTGCTCAATCTCGCCTAGCATCTCCGTTTGCTGCTGCACCTCGCGCAAAACATGGTCAACTTGCTCGCGCGTGAACTGTGGCGGGGGATCGGAGAAAGTGACGGTAGTGTCGCCTGAGGGGGACATGCTGAGGCGCGCGGATATGTCGGATGATTCGATCTAGGGAGCAGATAAGGTGTAAGCAATCAAGGGACGTGGAAAATAGGAGAGGCGAAGCAGAAGAAAGAAAGTTGACATAGCCAAGTGACATCAGGAACCGGCCTGATAGGATGCAATAATCTCGCAAGCACCGAGCGACAAGGGAGTTCAGAAAGAAACAGCGAAGGTTAAAGCGCCAGTGCCAGGCAGAAAGTAAATGGAGCAGCTTCAAGGGTAGAGTAGAGAAACTAGACGAATAAAACAAGCGCACACAAAGTAGCAACACGAATTATAAAGTAAGGCTGAAAGAAAAGCAACGCGTGGATGAAGGAAATCAGCCGGAGAGAACGCAAAACCCTCCGCAAAGATGACTACAATGGAATATCACGTGACACATTTTCAGAGGAAGACATAAGCGTGAGTTGTGAGGAAAAAAGGCCTAGGTCAAAAGCAAAAGCACCCAAGCAAAGAGGAGAGTAAAAACAATGACATAAGAGGGTGAAAGCTCGAAGAAAGGCTCAAGAAATGATGCGAGAGGGTCTCCATAACCAAAACCAATAGACTCCCACAGGAATGGCAAGAAGCAACTCACCATTGCCACTACCAGCGCCCGCACCTCATTTTCGTCCGGTATACCAACGGCTTTGCCGATGTCGGCGAGGGAGAGGGTGACGTATGTCAGAGTAAGTTTCTTCAAGGCCCAGCGTGGAGCGCGGGCGAGTGCGAGTTGGAGGAGACCGAGGTTGCGATCCTAAATAGGAGAGAAAGGACGGGTTAGATGTGCTCACAATATAGGGTTAACCGGGAGGATCTGAAGCATAGGAACAATACTGTCGCTGCAGACGAAGCGTTATAGTGCAAGCACAAGAACGTTATCACGAAGATATAAGGACGTCACGGTAAAAAAAATGAAGATATCAATAGAGCCTATCACATCCAGGAAGGAGCAACCATGCCTCGCAGAGAGTAGCAAAGTTAAACCGAAACATAAGTCAAAGAACACTCACAGCAGCAAACGTCGCCCGCTCCTTATCCAAGATTTCCCGGAGAGCGTCCATGTTGTGCGGGTATGCATTGACAAAGGCGGAGTAGGCCGAGTTCTTGAAGGCGCGCAGGAGGGTGGGATGGGTGTACCGTGGGAGGGGCGTGACCTGGAGAGAGGGAAGTAAGTCAGCGGCGGTGAAGGGGAATGGGACGAGGGAAGAGAATCGTGCAACAAGGAGTAAGGAAAGAGGAGAAGACTGAGAAGGATAAGGAATAGCTGGAAAAAGATAGAGCAGCTTAGGACAAAGGCGGGAAGAGAAGGCTAAAGCAGAAGAGCAGGCAGAAAGACTCTGAAGAGTGTGGTAGTCGATGGAGAACACGTCAAATCCCACGAGTAGCTAGCTGGAATATGCGGGAGACGAGGAAGCCACGAAAAACAGGCCAAAGCGTATGAAAGATTGGCCGAAAACGGTAGAGATTGAATCAAAAAGAATAAAAGTGGGACAAATGCCCGGGAACGAAGGCCGAACCAAAGCTCAACGATGACGCAAGCAAGAACAGTGTAAACTGGCAAGAGTATGAAGCCCAACACGAGTAATGTCGACGTGCCCGGCGAAGCGACACTGAGCAGAGCAGGGCAAGACAAACGGAGTGAAAGGCAAGCCGGAGGAATAGAGACCAGGCCGGGCCCAACACAAGCGGACCAAGGCCCAATACAAAATGTTAAGGCTTGCGTCTGTACGCTGGACTGGTCCCACGAGCGGTCAAAAGAAATAGGAGACGATGGAAACCAATGGAAGAAAAGTAAACAAAAAGACCTGAATAACAGGCAAAGCCCATGGAAAATTACTAAAAACCAGGTAAAAGGACGTGAAAAGCCCACGAAAAGCGCGGAAAATAGCCCCCAAAGAGCAATAATATCAGTTGATTCCGAATGGGATCACGAGGAAAAGAGAAAGGTGAGACATGACGATATGAAAAGAAGGCCGATGTGCCGATAGCAGAAGATAAGGTGAAAAAAAAGGGTAAGAGCACGCCAAAACAAGAGCAGGGCGCGTCGAAAGGCGAGATGAGTGGGCTGAAACCGGAGCTGAGAGCACCTAAACTGGAAAAAAGCGTAAAACAGGTCCACACAGGAGAAGGTTATGCCAAAAGACGAGAACAGCGTGCCCAAAAAGGATAAGAAGGGGCCAAAGTAGGGGAAAATGTGGGAAACTTGTCGCCAGCGAGTTGAAAAATGCGCGAGAGAGCGAAATAATGCACAAAACTAGTCCAAAGTCGAAGAAAAAATCAAGTCAAGGACCGCGAAAAGGACACGCTAATGCCCGCGAATTGACACGATGAAGTCGCGAAAGAGCGGATCGAACCGCGGCTAACAGAAAAAAGAGACGAGAGAAGGAGATTGCCGGTAAAGCACGCGAAGAACACACTCCACAAGACTAGCAGGTTCGAACGGGGGCACATAAATAAAGAGCACGCTCGGCACCCAAGAAGCAGGAAGAGGCGCAACGAAGGCACACTGAACGACCACGCCAGAATAAGGCAGAATACCAAAGAAAACTGAAAACATGAAAGAAGAAAGGGGGGATATTCCACAGGAAGCGCCAGCACCAAACCACCAAAACCGAAACTAAGCCCCAGCTCCGAAAACACAAACGCAAAAAAAGAAAGGGAGAAAACAACAAGACACGAAAAACAAAACCCACCTTTCCCCTCGCAATCAACCCCACCAGCCTCCCCTTCTTCACCGCCTCCAGCTGCACCGCGCTCGGATGCCCTGGATGGCCCACAACATAATCAAGCATCTCCTCCGCCTCGTCCCACCGCTCCAGGGCCGCAAGAAGGACGCCGCCGGCATAGTGGTACGTAAGTGCGTCGGTGTAGTGGAGGTCGCCCCCTGGAAGGAGGTGCTCGATGCGCGGGGGGGAAAGGAGGGGGAGGGCGGGGGCGAGGTGGCGTGTTGTAAGGCAGAGCTGTTTGAAAGAAAAGGAGGGGTTAATTGGGAGGAGTAAAGGATGGAGGAGGAGAGGACGTACGAGGACAAAGATGGGGTGCACGGCGGTGAGGTAGGACGGATCGGGTGGGAAGCGCGTGACGAGGGCGTACAGTGCTGGGATGGCCTGTTTCGCCTATAGATACGAAGCATCAGTAATGGTGAAGGTAAAATGGATGGGAAGCACGCACGGCCCCACCGTCCGTTGCAAGGCGGACGATGCCTTTTGCTAGAAGGGTCACTGGGTAGTGCGGGTGAAGTCAGTCACGGCAAAGAAAGGGAGAAAGAGGAGAGACACACCACGCTCCGGCGCGGCCCTTGCCTGCTCCGGGTCGAACCCTGCACAGAACCCGTCAATCGCACCCCAGCTCGGAGGCGGGACGCCGGAAACACTAAGGCGTGCAGACCTACCCCCCAAAACACAATCAGCACTTAAACTTGCCTCTCGATCACACAAGATAAAGCTACGCACATGATATACAGCACCCCGAGCGTATTCACCCTCACATCCAGCACATCCAGCGGATCCTGCCCGCTGCTAAGCGCGCCCGAGAGGAGGAGCTCGCGCGTGTCCTTGGGGAGCGTCCGCAGGGTGTGCGCGAGGGCCGCGAGGGAGTTGGAGGTGGTGAGGAGGGTGACGATGGCGTCGAGGGACTGCGGGACGTCGGAAGTGGAGGAGGAGGGGGGCGCCATGGTGCGCGTTGGTGATGGGGGGGCGATGGTGTGGATGGTGGTGAGGACGAGGATTCAGATAAGTTGACTCGAGGTGGGCGTTAATTGGTGCTGATGTAATATTGGGTATATATACGGCGTGCGCTAGTCCTTAATTTATGCTCACTTAGTGGAGTGAAATGACCGCAGTTTTGCAATTCCATTGACGCTTGGGTTCGATCCCGCGAAGTAGCGTAGTCTTTATCATATACGTGTTATTTCGCCCTGTTTTATTGCCAAGAACAGGAAAGTTGACAGGAATTAAGATGAACAGAGTCCCTCCATATTTACCTTTAATTCTTCAATTTCACTGCCCACTACAATGTCTTTCGACAATTCAGACCCTCCTTTCTTTCCATTAATGAGCTTAGCGTACCGGAACGCATTCGATGTGTGCAGGTAGCGCGCCGTCCGCAGGGGGGAAAGGTGCATAGCACCTGGGTTCAAAACTACTTTCGAGTCGCTTCATTGAGTACTCAATTGGTGGCCAAGTTCGGAATCAATGGTGGATAAGAAAATCTGCATTAGTGCTCAATCTCACACCACTGGCGTACGCTCCGTTCTATTGCCATGTTTCAGTCATCTTCCCAACCTCTGTTCTCTATACATGAGGATGTTCAAGTCACCTGTTTCGAAGAGTATCTACCTCAGTTGCCGCATTTCATCGTTGACAATATCCCATCAAGCTTATAGTCTAAACGCCAGGAAGAAATGGTATAGTAGAGTGGCATATCATGAAGTGTGCTTAGGATCTGCATTGCAGAACAATAACCGTATTCGGTGACTACCTACATACTGGGTATCGTTTATTACGAAGCTATCTTAACCCACAGATAATCGTGATTCGTAAGCAATGCGTACAGAGAAATTACGTTGATAGCTAATACTTCCATTTCCTTGTTCCCTAATAGAGGACAAAATCAATATGCTTGCTACTTGAGAGTCTTGCAAATCACTGACACAGACCTTCCAAATCTTATGTCAGTATGCGGATTCATATACAGTGGAAGCAGGTGAACTGGCTGGCTGAGGCCAGGAATATCTTGACCCATTTCTGCTTAAACAGTCAAATATGAAGCTGTCAAAGCCATGCTACCACTCCTTTTACCCTGCAAAGTGGATGGAGGCCATCTATGTAAGAAAACTAGATAGCGAGAGCTCAGTCGGTTTGTGCCAAACGACTATATTGATAAATAAGTACCTAAAAAGGTAAATAAAAGTAGAGGACTAGTAAAGCTCACCTCAGTCGGTTTGTGCCAAACGACTGAGGTAGAACGATGCGAGAGCATCCTATTTATCCTACAGAGTCCATATGAGACCATATGCAGTAAACTACGAGAGCTAACTAAAAGGAATAGATATTGAATGTAATATTGCAGGCAGTGCAATATTCGGTGAATATATGTACATAATAAGCTAGACAAAATGAATGTAACATATGTAACAAAAGATATCGCAAGGAGACTGTTAGCGAAAGGTATAGTATGAAACTGTTGAAGAGACATTCAAGTCCGCTCAACTGAGGCGGGACATTAGATGTTGAGCGCGACGCGACCGTCACGTGTTTGCTATTCCAACAATCTATGCACTCAAGGATTGTCAACCCCTCCTGAACCTATGTACAGCAAATTGGAAAGCTGAACATGTGCTCTCAAACTCAATATGTGGCAGAACTGATGCAAATGATTGGAGGAGTAAAGGGAAGCCAAAAAACTCTGCTGATAATCCAGAGCTGCCCACTTGTAAATCTAACCTCAACATCCCTGAGGCACCCAATGAGCCTGTGTCCAATGCAAACTAATGTTGGTCCTTGTCATATCCCTGTACAATACAGTGCTTGCCATCTCTGGACTGTTTACAATCAATCCTGATGCTTCCCTGACTTCCCACTTGTCTCTGGTCTTACTCAGGTCCACTCTGGTCTATTTCTATTTTTGCACTCTTTATGCTTCAGTCACATACACTATACTTTTTGTAGTATACTCCTTTGCATTAACATTCAATTCATGCTTCTTAGCCTTTGTCACATGCTCTCTTTCTTTTGACACACTCAGTTCTCCACTTCACTAGTATGATTTAAGTACCTCATATGTATTGTATTACTTCAGTTTGTTAATTATTGTGTTTAACATCCCTACTAGTCTCTAGCTAGTGGATAAGCTACCTCCAAACCATTCTCAATCATCTCCACTTGCTTATTTTCTTCTCATCATTGTGTTTCATGCTCAACAAGATATTCAGTCTCTGGAGATTCCTTCTGACCAAATCTCCAGTCAGGAAGTTGAGTATTGATCATTCACATCCCTGGATCAGCTCACCCACCATCACCTGTAAATTGGATGTTAGGAACAAAGGAGGTGCAGCACATAAGCTGAAGCCATCATCCATTTTGTCCTTCCCTTTTGGTAGTGCTCAAACACATTTCCAGAGATATATCCAGAGTCTCCAGTATTTCACCCTGGCCCTACCATGCACTCTATCTACCTGAAACCTCTAGGTTATGCCCTGGAAATGAGTTCACAACAGTCCTTAACAAGGGCAAGTAGAGGGGGAAAAAGAGGGAAAGGCAAGCATTGTGAGTCTAAAACACCTTCCCAATCATGACAACAATACTAACATGGGCTTCCAGCAGCAGATAGTGCAACATTGTCATATCCCATTCCAGCCATTACTTGTCACCCATCCATCACACCCCAACTCACTATAATCCCAAGTTCTTGCAGCTTAGTCTCAGCTGCATCAGCCACACCTCAGCTGTGTTGGCCACATCTTGGCCAACTACATGTTTCAGATATTCTGCATTGAGCCATCATTTCATACTAGTCTCCTTTTAAGTTCTTATCTTTCATATACACAAAGCCTTTTAGATATCAACCTTAGTCTCCACATATTCTCTGTTTCTTTCCACACTTTAGTTACAACCTGACCTCCACTTCCACATGCTTTTTATATCTTCATTGGACCTAGTATCAAATAGCTTATCTCTAGAAATAGTATATAAGCAGTAGTATTCAAATTGTAGTTCTTTAGTTCATTAATTGTATTGTCAATCCACTTTCTGGCTTGATACACACTCTATACTCTTTCAATTTCTTGTTTGATCCTTTGGCCACTCCAGCCAACCTTCAGCCAAACCTCAGCTGAATCCTTGTCCCTTTGTTGACAAGCTGAGCTCTCATTTCTTGATTGACCTCTGTACTCATTACTTGCTATATTAAATACAGGACTAGGATAGTGGGTGGCACAGCACATAAGCTGAAGCCAACATCCTATATTGTCTAGTGTCTTGTGTATCATTGGACTTGTACCTCAGCCATATTGTCCTTCTGTCCAGCCATGTTCAGGTCTTGACAAACATTAGCAACAGGAAAGGTGAGCACACTTAGCAAGCATCTCTCTCTCACCAAGGACACCAATGACAGCAGCTTGACAACAAGTTTGAGCACTCCACCAACTATACTACCAGACATGAAAGGTACTGAAGACCTGGTGGATATCAATGTTGACTTTATACATGCCAACCCATCATGTATGTAAACCATTGATGTGTCAACATGCATACTTACACTCATTCACTTTTATTTTAGTTAAATGTCTTAAGGATACTTTCATGCAAGAATCTCATCTGATCACACATGCTTCTGAACTTCTTGAGGCAATGGAGGCTAATCTGACATTCAAGAAAGGGCTGCCTTTGAGCAAGATAGAGGCATTTATTCTCTGCATTGATACCACTAATCCAAACTCCCCAGATCTGCAAGAAGATGATGCCAACACCCTATGGGGACATTACCAATTCACTGCAGGAGTCATGTCATGCATCAATGCCATTAAGAGCTGAAAGGCAGTGGGAAGTACTGATGTTGCATGTCAATTCATTGCAGTAGCAGTAAAAACCTGCTCAGTCTTTTGCAACACATGCTTTGAGCATAACATTAATTCTAGCTCATATCTCAGTGACATGTATCTTGGAAATATTGTTGAGATGCTCTAGAATGCCTGGAATGCCAAGGTATGTTACCATCCATCTTTCTTATATGCCAATTGCTCAATTTCACACTTTTTGATTTTATGAAGCACATACTAGGATCTAATGATGTTCATGCTCCTGCTGATAAGAATGTGCACATAGAGTCCTCAGGCAAGTCTGATGGTACCAATCCAAATAAATATATTTGAGTAAGTCCAATTTTCAATATTGCTAGTTTCTTACATAGTGTTTTTCTCAAAAGAATACAATACTATCTTTTAATTTGTGGTCAGAAAGAGCAGACTTGATCAGGGGAACTCCACTTGTTTTGAGGGCCATGATTGCATCCATCTTGAGGTCATCTTTCATGACAGCTTCTATGATGGCCAAATGGAGGTCTGTATCAATTATGTTTACAAAGAGATGATTTGGAAGCATGACCACATCCTTTTTGTCTGTATCTTTGTCCAGGCAAAGATCTTCTTGTTGTGACAAAGTATCTGATTAGAGTGTATTTGCAACCAGCCAAAATCCATAAAACATGCTAAGCAAGTTCCAGATGATTGTTTCTGAGCTTCAACTCACTTAGATGTGGGGCCTCCTTGCCAATGTGCTGACTTGTCACAGAAAGCATGACATCATCTAATTTGAGCAGATGTGTCTGTGGTCTGCTTTGTGTCTCCTCCACTGTATATATGTTAAAAGATGCTGGGAGATATTGCACAATTTCTACTGAGTTATGATAAGTATTGTATACACATTCAGACATTTTCTCAACAAGTTTAGCATTGAGCATATTGAGAAAGAAATTCAAAAAGTCTGTTGCATCCATGGAAATGTTGTAATGGTCACTGACCTAAAATAGACATGGGTTCTTGGCAACTGCTCATGAAATCATCCAAATTCTGATAGGCAGTTTCTGAGATCTAAACAGCTTCCAGGTGCAAATACACTCTATTGTACCTTCTTTGATCTGGGTGTATGGATCAAGTTGATATCAAATCCTGATAAAAATAGACTCCATCTTGGCATCAATTCAGCTTTTTTGCCATCTGGAAGTAGGTCAGGTTCTTGTTGTCTGATAGGATTGTTGTCAGGAATGATGCACCAAGGAGGTAGTGTTGCCATGTTTCAAGAGCTCTTATGATAGCTAAGAATTCTCTGAGCAAGACAAAAATACAAAGGTCTACTTATAGTAAACTATAATGGTCTGTGTGCAGTACACTAAGTATAACTATTGCTATCATTAGCCAGTCCAAATATAACTACTCATATGATAATCATCTTATTAAAAGAAAAGAGAATTGTATAGCAGGTACAAATAACTAAGTAAAGAATTGTAACAAAGATGTATTTAATAGGCTAGAATAATCATGCCAAATATCTAAGGGGTTAACCAAGAACTAACAAAGAAATTCAGCAGTGTGCAAAAGAGTGATGGTGAGCAAAGGACCACCAAAAGATTGTATGTGTTGTTTAAGTACTTCTATACCCCACGGTACAGATGTTCAGATCAATTCACGCAGATAAGAAGCTGATTCTATACTAAAATCTGCTACATAAGCATCTCCAGTCCGATCACTCCTTATCACACTCCCACGACCTCATGGTTCTATCCAAGTCCGTCTAAATGAAACATGCCGATGAGAGCTCCTTGCCTACGTTGGTGCCCACTACTATGCGCTCGAGCCTTCCATCATCATCATCAGAATAATCATCTGTTTCTCTCCAACAGAATCTTCGAGCCCCGAAACTTAGTCAACTCCCGGCCTCTGTACAGTCTCCAGTCCCAGGCAAAATTACAGTGCTATCGGTCCAAAGTCTCTAAAACTTAAAAGCTAGGGTCTGGTCTTCTTCCTCCCTTCATATCTGAGTACTTTGCATAATCCTACTGCATTGTTTGAACTTTGCACTAAGACAGTGAGTAGGCTTTCACATTATAGTCTCCAAAGAAAAATCCGAGCACTCTTTCAGATGATTTTTTCACTTCCTTCTGTGGCGTCTTCATCAACGTTTCGTCTTCCACGGCTGGATGGGTCTCAAAATATCCTGGAAATCATTGAGGACCATGCAACTCATAGCAAGGAGCATCCCATCTTCCGCTACGAAGATGAAGGCTCTGTGAAGAGTATTCTATGGGGTGAGGCCGTTCGAGCATATCATATCGCAGCTCGACATGTTCAAAGACAGCTCGACATTCGTGACTTGTCGAGCCCTGTGCCTGTGATTGGAATTCTCGCTACTTTAGGTGCGTGCATGGCAATGAGGTATGGAAACAATGAAGACAACATCTTTCATTAGATACGATAACATACGCCTCCCTTATTGTTGGCATCATGCGTGTGGGCTTCGTGCCATTTCCCATCTCCAACAGAAACTCTCCTGCTGCCATTTCTCATCTGCTCGTCACAACTGGATGCAGGCATGTGTTCGTGAGCGAGGACCCTGTTGCTCGCAAGCTTGCAATGGCCGCAGTTACTTTGTGGCAGGAAACGAGTGCAAGGAAAGATCAGATTGCCTTGTTATCAACCCCAAACTTTGACCAACTTTTCGTAAAGTCAGATGAAGACGACCAGCCTCTTTTGCCCCTCCGAAAAATCGAGAAAACTACCAAATGCATCATTTTACACTCATCTGGATCTATAGCGTTCCCAAAGGCGATTACCCTGACATATCACATGGTCTTCGAGCATGGCCTCACACCATGTAAGTCGAACCTTTATGTCAGTCAATTTTTATGATTCTGATTGGAACCACAAAGATTATGGTGAAGTCGATCTGTGCGGCCATGTATTTTCTGGCCAGCCGGTACCAATGTATCGTGCGTTTTTCCTTGTCGAGTAAAACTCAAAATCAAACCGTGCTATATATTTAGATCTTATGGGATTTATCATCATTCCTTGGACGGTGTGTAGCGTGCTGCAAATTTGTAGCAAAACCACTGAAGATCTGTCCCTGCACTTAGGCAATGCTTGGCATCACTATAGCCGTTTTCCCACCTAAAGGAATATGGATAACTTCTCCTGATCTCGTTTTATCGAGCGCCGTTGCAACCGGGTGCACTCTTCTTTATTGCGTACCTGCGTTTCTCGAAGTAAGTTCGAATTTAGTTTCACAGATTCCACCGAATTAACACTGCTGTAGAACTGGGCACAAAAGGAAGGAATTATAGAAGTTCTGAAGAAGTTCACCGCAGTTGTATGTTCGTTTTGCTCGCGTCCAGTACTTTGTTGATCCAATTGATAACAGCTATATGCCGGTGGACCACTTGCGATGAGTGTGGGAGATATGCTCACGAGAGAAGGTATCAGCATTGTGCCCATGTTTGGATTGTGAGTACTCAAAAAGGCTGAATTCTTTTCAAAATTTAATTTAATTTTTTCCCCGCAGGACCGAAGTCGGAGCGACATCCATGATCGTCCCAAGTAAGCCACAGAAATTATAACTCTAACATTGAGCCAACGTTTTACAATAGAGGAACCCCCCAAGGAAGGCTGGTACTGGTTTAGGGTAATTTTGCTTCTTTTTTAGATCTACAGGCTTTTGTTGATTCTGGTCGCATTTCCAGACTTCCCCTATCGTTAGCACGGCTTTTTTGCCTGTAGACGGCTATAACGATGTTTTCCGCATGGTTATTAAGGTGAGTCCATATGCTGCTGGTAAGCAAATTATGTTGAATGATAACAAAAGGAGAGTCCTTTGAAAACTCCAGCCGTTATCAATACTACTGTCGATGGAGTGAGGGCCTACGATACCAACGACTTGGTCATTCGTCATCCGACTAATCCGAACCTATGGAAGATATATGGAAGATTTGGTACGAAGAGATATTTTCTCTGTTCTCATGCACATGCTGAGAATGTAATTGGATAGATGATATAATCATGCACAGCACTGGTGTCAGTTGAATTTTCTGATAAGTTCTGGGCCGTCTTGACTAAATATTTCTCTCTTGTTCACAGGAAAAGGTTTGTTGAAATATCGAAATTTATGAAGATTTTTTCTCATACTCGCTTCAACTATAGACCAATCCCATACCAATCGGTAAGTTCGACGTCAAAATTCCCATCATTTATTACTTATATCACATGTTTCAGAGGAGGTACTAATGAAAAATCCGAAAATCTCGAGCGCCATCATGTTTGGGCGATCGAAATTTCAACCCGGTGTGCTGATCTTGCCCACTAAAGATTATGTATTTGACCCCACGGACATCAAAACACTGGAGACGTACCGGAATCTCGTATGGTGAGAAAAGCTGGAATACTGTCAGTTTTTGTGCTGAATTTTTACGTGAATCATAAGGGAGAGTGTTGTTCTAGCCAATGAAACTGCGCCTCAACATTCTCGAATTTACAAAGAAGTTTGCTTTATATATACATCATATACCGCTTCCAGGTCTGACTGACTTATTCCGACAGATGATTCTTGTTGCAAATCCCGCGAAGCCTTTCGAATATACGGCTAAAGGCACGCCAAGACGTCAGGCCGTTCTCAACTCCTACGCATCGGAGATCGAAGATATTTACAAAGCAGCCGAAGATTCGTCTAACTCTGAGATTTCCCCACCTCAAGTTTGGGAGCTCGAAGAAATCACGAGGTTCATTCATGCCGTGGTTAAAAACGTTCTTGGACAGGAAGTGTCTGCCACGCAAGATATATTTGCGATAGGTGCTGACAGGTAGAAGTACTTTCCTCGATCCTTAATAAAACCTGACCTCTTCGTAGTTTGGCCGCGACTTCAATCCGGAACAGTGTTCTCCGCGCGCTTCGTCACTCGGAGAGCATCCCTACACCCTGTGTTAGAGCTATTCCTACAGATCTTGTCTATATGTTTCCTTCGGTTTCTGCCCTCAGCCCCTTTATATACGGAGCTGTTCTGGTATCTAGATCTTTTCTCCAACCTGGCGGCGCACTAGGCGATAATCGAGCGGATCATGAAAAAGAGTTCAATTTGCCGCCCGCATACACTGGACCCACGTTGTTGAAAATGAGAGAAGGAAATGGAGAACCTCCGCTAATTTGCATCCACGGTAAATATCCAGTTAAACTTCTTAAATTTGTTATCGTTATTCATGCTATAAATGATTGTTAGGCATGTTCGGAAAAATTACCCAATTTTTGCCCATGCGAGAATGTTTCAGATCGGCTCTCTGGGCGATCCAGATGACATCAGAGACACAATTAACATCTTTGTCCGATTTAGCGAAGTTCTACGTCGGCAAAATAAAGGTGGGCATCTCATTTGGGTTGCTAGATTTTGTTGACAATTTTACTTGTAAAGGAGCAACAACCTTGCGGGCCTTACCGACTTGCTGGATTTAGTGGATCTAGTTTACTTGCGCTTTTGATTGTGAAGTCACTTGAAGAGCAAGGCGAAGAAATACTCCAGTTTGCAATGCTAGACCACTTCCCCACAATTTACTTAGACTTGGTCGACCCGAATACGTTTAATCCCACAGATCCTGAGCAGCGGAAGGCTGCTTTACGAAGATTCTTCGCCAGTTTCGATATTTTACTGCGCCATGGTGACTCCCCAGATATTGTTGCTCGAAGAAAGCGAGCGGACGAACTATTAGCGGGAGTACAGGGACATGCATGCTCATCGGAGGTGCAAATGAACATTAAAGCACTGGAGTTTATGTCTCTTGCTGCGCTCGACATTCTATTTGGCGAAGAATTTTTCCAACGCGAGGCGGGGAAAAATGAAT
Source organism: Nidularia sp. FH-822889 (assembly GCA_036937115.1). Lineage (NCBI taxonomy): Eukaryota > Fungi > Basidiomycota > Agaricomycetes > Agaricales > Nidulariaceae > Nidularia > Nidularia sp. FH-822889. The sequence goes on from JASFDF010000037.1 coordinate 111,647, forward strand.
GGTCCTTCGAGCTGTTACGGTGCTGGATGCAGGCCATTAAGGCACCTGTGGAGATTTATGTGGCATCCGAGGGTATTGCTACACTGAACCGCAGAGAAAATCCTGGTGATGATGAAGATCTTGGTGCACGAGCAGTTTTCCCCTTTGCGCGGATAATGCCTGTGGATGGTGATCATCATAGCTTTTTAGCGGATGAGAATTTCATTCTGTCTATACAAGGACGATTCTTGACTAGGTAATGTGTTAGAACTTTCGTGTACTATGCACAATATAAATCCATGCATTGCTCGCTCTCTGCTCTACATATATGCTCCGAAGGTGACAAATACGCTTGTATACAAATGGTTCTTTAAAGAATTATTTGACAGTCCAAAGCCAAACCAAATTACCAAACAGGCTCTACTCACCGTCGTACTTTCGAGCCGCTTCATCGAGTACTCAATTGGTAGCAAAGTTCGGAGTAGATGGTGGATAAGAAAATATGTATAGGTGCTCAATGTCACACCACGGTTAGAAACTAGATACGAGATCTCAGTCTTTAGAAGCCAAAATACTAGATTAAGTAGTTACCTAGATACGATATCCAGGAGTACAAAGATGTTGAAAGCAATAATAAGTAACCAAGCTTACCTCAGTCTTTAAAAGTCGAAAGACTAAGGTTAATGAGAATACAAGAAGTCCGATTTAACTGAAAGCGTCCATAGTGAACTACAAGGAGTCACGAGACGAAATAACTACAGTGAGATAAGTAATAAGAGCATATGGATTTGTGCATCGGGCAGTGTAGCACAAATTCCTGGAACTACAAAAGAAGTTAAGTCGAAATTGAATAACCATAAGTAATATGCACTTAAATAGAGCAATATACAATACAGAAGAATCGATACATAGTGCGCGGGCACAAATATTGGGGTTGAGACTAGGCGAGGAGACGCGATTGATGGGGGCGCGTCGCATTTGGGATGTCACGGGGTTTGCTTATTCCAGAGTCAACAACTACTGGCGTATGCCCCGTTGTTTATTGTCATGTTTCACTCATCTTCCCAACCTCCATTCTCCAGACATTGAGGATGTTCAAGTCACCTCCGTTGACAGTATCTCATCAGGCTTATAGTCTAGACGCTGGGAAGAAAAGGTATAGTAGAGTGACATGTCATAAAGTACACTTAGGATCTGCATTGCATAACAATAACCATATTCAGCGATCGCCTACATACTACGTATCGTTTATTGCGAAGCTATCTCAGCCTACAGACAATCGTGATTTGCAGGCAATGCGTGCAGAGAAATTGTGTTGATAGCTAATACTTCCACTTTGTTGTCCCCAGATGGAGGACAAAATCAATAGTTTGCTACTTGGACACAGACCTTCCAAATCTTCTAGAAGCCTAGCCTCGATATGCAGATTTTCATACAACTCATATTGATAATTGAATGCAAATGCAGACTTTCTTTAGCTTCAGGAATGCTCCAGTAGCTGTAAGGATCGAATCAATATGAAGCCACCCATCACTGGTGGCAAAAGTTATCTCGTAGCTCAATGTGATAATAATAGAAATTTCCTCCAGCACGTTGTCCTCTTTGATGATCAGTAATTCATTGCATAAATCAAGTAGAAAAGCCTTGTCTTCATCATCCTGCTGTTGTTCCAGTTTTCCAACACACCAGAATTTGATTTTTAGACACCGAGGCTGTAATCCATTATGAAATGCAAGTGGTGCAAGTGGTGCAAGTGTTCCCACAAGCAAGCCAACATTTTCGGCTAGAAATACAGCATTATTTGTTAGTATGAAATGACTACATGAAAGTAATATCATATAACACTTACCTCTCAGGACAACATTCGACAATTGTTCTGTCACACACTTTAGTAATGTTGTCCATACAGGAATGTCCTGCAAGCATCCAAGAAGTGAGAAAATTTGATTGTCTTTGAGGGAACCAGGATGGGTGGTTCAGAAGTGCAACATGTTTGAATAAATTCAGAGGAATACCACTTGACAGTTAGACTGCAAGGGTAACATGACTGCAGAGTGAGCCATGGTCCTTCCATGAATTGAAAAGCATGCATGCCTGAGATCTTAAGTTTGGAAACATTTGGTCACAATTGATAAAGCATTGAAGGAGGGAAATCTGACATCCTTCTCAGCACCACCTTCTTTGCTGAAGAGGTATGTATGAGCTGGATGAAGCATGACTGCAGAGCTTTATCAACAGCAGGCCATTTTCTACTGGTGAGTTCAATATTGATATCTTGTACAAGATGGAGTTGTGATGGAAGCAGAGCCTGCCTGCTACCTCTGATTCTTTCAATGTCAGCACAGCATCTGATCGATGTCATATAGCACACTGCTTCAGGCCATTGGCTGAAGAAGACAAGAAGACCTTTACCCTTCTTAATCCATTGCAAAGCATCTGGAAAATTCATTAACAGGATAAGCCTGAATAGATATTTTTGATAGAAGGAAGGAGCAGTTTGCATGTCTCATCACAAAAATTTAATGTGAAAGTGTTACATCTGCAATCCTACCCAACATTTTCTGACACTTTCTGACTCTATGATATGATTTCCCACTGTGTTTCTGACATCTTCCATCTGTTTCCATTTCTTGCTAATCTCTGAACTATTGTTTTTATTATTTGATACTCAAGATACA